>BQMZ01000458.1:0-120500 GCA_036984285.1 Chlamydomonas sp. KOR1
AGGACCTGGAACTAAGCATTTCAGGACAGGACCGAAGGGTCAGGCCAAGAGACCGAGGGCAAGTGAAACGCAGATGCACGCGCGCTGCACTGGGCAAGCGAGATGAGGCTGGACGCCAACGGCCTTGGGCAGCAATGTGAGCCGACAATGGACATTTCAAATACGTGACGAAGTCTCTCACTGCCTGGCAGCTGGCACAGCAGGGCCCGGGTGCCTAGCCGGACCCACGTCAGCGAACACGCGCTTTACAGGTGGAAGCGAACGCACGGGGCCAGGCGTGGGGCTTCGCAGGTGGTTGGCGTTTCAACCGTCAGCAGTGGCCCGATCCGTACCTGCGTCGTCCACGACCTTCACCGCGTGCCAGTGCGGACAGGTTCAGATGCAATTGCGGTCCCAGGAGGTTCCAGCAGGATCGCTGGACGCCCACACACACGCATGCATCACTGCATCCTTCGCGCGCTCTGACCACTTGACCAGGGCGTCTCATGACCACCGCACCCGGTACCACCCACACCGCATGCAGCAGTACCGCTGCCGCGCTATAGCCAAGCCACAGCGATAAACGGTCCCCTACGCTGTCGAGTTTCCCCAAGGCCCGGCACTTCTTCGCACCCTCCTCGCGCAGGGCTCTTCCGGCAATCCGGCATACCGGTAATGAGTGTGGCTTATGTGCCCAACAGCCACGCCGCGCACACCAGCCACCAGCCACTATGCACCCCGCACCGCTCCCCCACCCCTCACAGCGCATGCTACCCCACCGGCCCTCCCGCCCCCCTCCCCCTCGCCTCCCTGCCCCTCTCCGCCTCCTGCACCTCCACACTCATCAGGTCCCGACCCGACATGAACGCCCCCCGCGCCACCGCCTCCGCCCTCTCCCTCGCCTCCTCATCCTCCCTCGGCCTCAGCGCCCGCCCGCTCTGCCACTCGCCCAGCCCCTCCCACGGGTCTAGCACCGCTCCCGACTCCCCCTGTGTCTTAACACACAGCCCTAGCGCCGGCCGCGCCACATCCACCCGCTCCGCCTCGGCCTCCGAAACCTTGGACGCCCCACAAATGAGGTCAGCGGCCATCTTGGCGATCAGGGGAGACAGCTGGTACCCGTCCGCCAGCAGCGACCTCCCCTCAAGCACCAGCATGGCATCCAAACTGCTGCTGCTGCTGCTGCCGCCGCCCTCCTGTCCGCCCCCTTGCACCTGTCCCGCCTCCGGCCCCCTCGCGTCCCCCTGCCGTACAGCGCCTCCGCGCGACCCAACAGACCCACGGGTCGGTGCTGCTGCTGCTGCTGCTGCTGCTGTCCCTGCTGCTGCTCCACCTCCTCCACCTGTTGATGGCGCTTGTGAGGATGGTGCTGGTGCAAGGGAGGTCGCCCCGCTGGACGTGAGCGCGAACACCACCCGCCCCTGGTCCATCCCCGGCAGGAAGCCAACCGCCGGCCATCCGTCCGGCGTGGCGGCCTGCAGCGCGGCGGCGCCTGGCGGCTGCAGCAGCGGGCCCACGCCGCGCACCAGCTGCAACGCCAAGCGGTGGGCGGACTCCAGGGAGCGCCTGAAGGGGTGGGCACACGGGGGAGGGCAGGGGGTGGCGGGGCGGGGTGAGGCCGGAAGCGCTTGCAGGGCGATGCCAGGGGAACTGATGGGGCAGGTGTATGGAGCGTCGCTTCTTATGAATCCAGCGCAGCCTTCCCCGGCACTGGCACGCATTCCGCATTTTGGGCATGTTCGGCTGCGACGCAGCTCATAACACGTGCTGCCGTGGAAGCATGGCCGCCATGCACAGCCGCGCCACGTGCCCTTGGCTACTGGTAATGCACAGGAAGACATTGCGCAACTCGCCAAGACCCACAGGCAACCCCAGGTACCACACACACCCGCACACGCAATCCACAAAGACACACACACACCCAGACCCCGCACCTGCCGGGTTGCCCAGGCTGCCAAGCCCACGGGTCGCTCACAACCCTTGCCGAGCTACCCCCCATGCCTCGCCCATCCCTGCCCACCCCCGCCGCCGCCCCCGCCTGGCCCGCTCCTAAATCCAGCTCCCCCACAGCCAGCTTGATCGTGTGCACCTTCCCGCCCGCCCCCGCTCCGCTGTCACCGCCGCCGCCGCCGCCCCTGCCCCTGCCGCTCCCGCCGGCCGCCGTCCCCTGCCTCCTCTTGGGCACAGGCGGCGGGCATGACACAACCACCTGCAAAGGCTCCTGCCCCTCCCCTGTCCCCTCCACCCCGCTGCTGCCGCTGCTGCTGCTCGCTGCGTTCATGATGCTGCTGCCACGTGGCGGTTGGTCCTCTGCCGTACGGCCCTTGCCACGTTGCTCGATGGGCCCGCCGGCGGCGGCGGCGGGCGGCGGGTCCCCCAGCCACCGCCACATCGGCAGCCCAGCCGCCTCCTCGCTCGCCGTACAGCGGGCGTAGCTGCTCTGCAGCGTCTGGGGATGACAGACGGCGGACGAAGCCAGGCATGTGGGCAAAAGGGCATGTGTGTTAATGAAGCCCTGTCGTCTCGACCAAACTGGTGGCACATGGTCTTGTGCGATGTAGGTGGTGCAGCCTTAGCACTCCCAGAGCTGCTTACGGTTCCCCAGCTGTTCCCGCGCTGCGCTCGAGGGGTTGTGCATCGTGAGACGGCGCGCGGTTACCGCTCCTGGTCAAGGACACACCGCCCACTCACACTGCCCGTACGACCGTACGACACTGCCCTAACACCCAACTCCACAACACAAGGGAGAGCATGTTCCGGCTCTCACCTGCACCTCCGCGTCTGCACCAAAAACAGAAGCGCCAATCACACCCTCCACCACCGTCGCTTCCGCTGTGCACTACCAACGTCAGAGGGGTTCACCCACCTGCACGTCCGCGTCCGCTCCAAACATCCTCAGCACGGCCCGCGGCCACTGCTCCTGGTCCGGGGCCAGCAGCAGCTGCTCCGACTCAAACACCGACACGGCGGAGGAGGCCAAGGGGCCGCGGCCGGAGGCACGGAGCACAAAGTGGCTGCCGGCGTCGCGCCAGGCTGCATAGTTCGTAAAGCAACACAAAAGTAAGTAAGATGAAGGAACGATTAGTAAGTAAAATCAAACGATGGATGGATGGATGGATGAATGAAATCAAAGAATGAATGAACGAATCCAAACAAGGGTCGCCATGAGGATGTTCGTGAGCACAAAGTGGCTGCCGGCGTCGCGCCAGGCTGTGTGTTGTGTTGCGTTGGGGCATTTGTGCATTGGGGGGACATGGAGAGGGGGGAAAGAAGTTACTTAGTAAAACGATACTGAAATAGCATGGGGAGGGGGGGGGGGGTCAGTGACCAATGAGGGGTGGTGTGGGTGGGCTTGGAGGAAGATCGCCGCGGGGTGGGGTTGAGCATCTTTCCTGGGGTGCACACTGCCATTTGCACATGCCCAAGGGACCGTTGCAAGCAGCCAAACTGTCAAGAGCTGTGCTTCCATCAGGCCCTGACGGCGGCGGCGGCGGTGGCGGTGGCAGAGGCAGAGGCAGTCACGAGGCGGTTTGCAGCAGGGTGATTGCGTGCGACGGCAGAAGGGGGCCCTCCGCCGCGTCTCCACAACGACAGGTGCGGCAGGCGAAGACAAGGGCTGGGATGGTGGCCCCTGCACGTCACCAGCCTGGTACGGCACGCGCGCTCCCGGCGCCGCCCACAAGCCCCGATAACCCACCCACCCCTGAGCACCAGCCGCTCCCTCAGCATCACGCCCTGCCGCTCGCACAGCTCCGTAAGCAGCTGGTCGGCTGAACCTCGGTGCAGCGTGCCGCCGTCGGGCTGGCGGGGAAAGGGGCGGGGAGCAGGTTTCGAGGCGTGTGGGGGATGGCAGTAAAAGTGGTATTGGTGATGGTAACTGGCGCGGGGAAGAGGCCGTATGCACGTACCGGTGCGGCGTGCCGCCGTCGGGCTGGGGGAATGCATGGGTCAGGGGGTTAGAAGCTGCCAGTAACACGCATGACATTATGACATTATAGCTAACCGCACCAACTATCATATGCAACCGCACCCGGCTTAACACGAGCAATCATGCTTCCTCGTCCTGCTGCTGCTCCTGCTAACAACGAATAATCGAGACCCGCGCGGCTCTCGCGCGCATGCAAAAGCGCCTTGCCTTGCGTCAGGCTGCGTGTATCGAACACAGGATGCGATGCTGAGCTGTGAGCAGCTGAGGACCCACACAGCCACACCCACCTGCAGCAGCCCCTGCGCCCCCGCCGGCAGCCGCAGCGTGGGGAACAGCGCCGTCAGCTCGTCAGGACGCAGGCTGGCGATGCGCACGCCGGAGACCTGGGGTCGAGCAGTTTCGCAGGGTAAGGGCCGAATAATAGCTCCTCCGTCAATACTATTACAGGTGGGCGAGGTGAGCTGGGATGGGAGGGGAACAGCACCATCAGCTCGCTCCGGCCAGACGCACGGAGACCTGGGCGTGTCAACGAAACGAAGGCCGTCAGGAGGGTGGGCAGAGGTGCAAGGGGGCGCGCGAGAGCCACACCCAGACCCAGAGGTCCCCCGCTCACACCCCGTGCCCAGATCCTTGCGTGCTGCTGTACTTGCACCGCACCTCGCACCACCTTGCAAGTCTAAGCCACAGCGTGCCAAGGGCACCACCTTGCAAGTCTAAGCCACAGCGTGCCAAGGGCACCACCTTGCAAGTCTAAGCCACAGCGTGCCAAGGGCACCACCTTGCAAGTCTAAGCCACAGCGTGCCAAGGGCACCACCTTGCAAGTCTAAGCCACAGCGTGCCAAGGGCACCACCTTGCAAGTCTAAGCCACAGCGTGCCAAGGGCACCACCTTGCAAGTCTAAGCCACAGCGTGCCAAGGGCACCACCTTGCAAGTCTAAGCCACAGCGTGCCAAGGGCACCACCTTGCAAGTCTAAGCCACAGCGTGCCAAGGGCACACGTGCCCACAGCCCACAAAACACCACGCACTCGATGGCCTCCGCCGCAACCCCCCTCCACGCCTTCCTTAACACACCCAGCTCGAAGCCTCACACCTTGTTCTCCCATCTTTCCCCCACCCCCCCCCTCCCCGCCCACCCCTGTCTTCACGCGCCCCATTAGCACCGCCACTGTCTACCCCACACGGCCGCCCTAACAACGCCCCTTTTTCCCCCCTCCCAGCCCACGCAACGCCCCGCCTTGCACGCCTCCTGTGTGCAGCCCAGCCGCCCTGCCATACCCGCCCCCACCCCCACCCTAACCCTCTTCTTACCCCCCAATCCACACCCACCCCTTATATACACACCCCTCATGTCCCCTCCGCACCCACCTTGCACGCCTCCCGCATGCGCCCCAGCAGCTCCGCCACCCCACCGTCTTCCTACCCCCAACCCACACCCACTCCTTAACACACATGCACCCCTCCGCACCCACCTTGCACGCCTCCTGCATGCGCCCCAGCAGCTCCGCCACCCTGGCCTCCCTGCCCCCCGCCCCCGCCGCCCCCAGCGGCCGCCGCACCACCCCTGCGTCAAGGGAGCGGCAGGACGCCAGCAGCTCCAGACCGCTGCCCTGAGCCTGGGCCTGGAGGCCCCGCCAGTAGGCAGCAGCCTCGGAGGTGAGGCTGCGTGAAGGGAGGTAAGGGCATGCGTGTGGTGGGCGGGTGTGGGTGTGGGTGTAGCGGGATGGGACAGAGGGGTGGGCTGGCGTGGGGGTGAGGGGTTGGGAGTTTGGGGTGCACGAGGTGTGGCGTACCCGGACGGGGGTAGGCTGGGGGCCCGGTGGGAGGGTGGACTCAGAGTCGTGTGCAGTACGGGGTGCAATTGGTGGTACTGTCGTACGGTTGCGGCACGCATCCTGTTCGCCTGCCTTCGGGAGACGCCGCTGGACATGCCAACACCTCCGCCAAGACCAAGTTCCGCACTACCACGTCACAGGCTGGTGTTTAGCAGGGTTAATATGTGGCACAGTTGCAGAGGATCTTTGCACTGGAGTCCATGCACGGCGGTGTGGTTGTGCACAGGGGAGCTTATGTGACCACAGCCCTAAGATTTTGGCACATCCTAGGGTTGGGTCAGGACCTGGTGCATATATTAACCCTGCTAAACACAAAATCGTGACGTGGTAGTGCGGAACTTGGTCTTGACGGAGGTGTTGGCATGTCCAGCGGCGTCTCCCGAAGGCAGGCAAACAGAATGCGTGCCGTAACTTTGGCGAACGTACCTGAGCGGACTCACCTCACGGTATTCCATATAAATAAAGCTGGGGCATGCCAGCCCTGCTGACTCCCTGCCGCGAAATGCTTTTAAGTCGTGCGTAGCGCCCCGCAACAGAAGACAGAATGCAGCTCACAGTCGAATGTGACGGATGGGGTTGTGCAGGGCATGGCTGCCTGGCCTATCATAGTGCATATATTGTCAACGCAGTTGTTAACCCACCTGACCACGGCGGGGTCGGGGTGCACCAGGTGCAGGGGCCGCACGTGGTGCGGGGCCAGGGGCCTCGGGGCGGTGAGCCCGAAGTCCGGGATCAGGACCACCTGCGTGCAGTTGCAGTGGGTGGTTTTGGAGGTGATAAAATCATCGCTCTGATCAAAGTTGCTGATATCAAGCAAGACTAGATGTCGTGTCAATGTGCCCCTGTTGTAACCTGACCTGGAGTTGTGTGAGGTGTTACTGGCTGCCCGTGTGTCTAGACGCTGCAGAGCGTGCTGCTGTTCCCTTACCTTTTTGCCCCTGCGAGCAAGCGAGTAGGCCGCCGCAAGCGCCACTGTGCTGCTGCCCAGAACCGCAACATCCGCAGCCCGTCGCTCCAGGACTGCGCCGTCCGCAGCAGTGGTCGTCGTCCCGGACCCGAAAGCGGCCTTGACGGGTTTGTGCGACCGTCGGCCCTGGCAAACATGGCTGCTGCGTCTTGATTTATGAGCTGTGATTTTCATCTTGTCAGATGTACATAATGCGGCGAGTGTTTGGTCGCGTGCTTTACCGCAACGCTGCAGCTTTAGCCTGAGCCGCAGTAGAGCGCTTCACAACTCTTCAAAGCCACACGCAAGTACTAGCTTCTGTATTCAGCTCATCCACGCAACTGGTGCGGTTGCGCCTGTCACACTCTCAGTGACCTTGACTGACGCGACATTCTGACACGCCAACGACCAACTGCCAGTTCAGGGCTGCCATGGTCTTGGCGTTTGAGTACGCCGTAGATTGCGCAAACCCGCTCCCTCGGCTGTGTTCCTGAGAGCTGCAAGTGCTGCCATAGCACTGGAGGAAAAGGTCTGAGATGCAGCTCGGACACTCAGGAAAGCGTCCGCCAAAGGACAGTGTTTGGCGAAGGGCGCCACTGGGCGCCTGCTCAGCCTGGCTCAGCGCTAGGCCTGACAACGACCCCATCAGCACAATCGTAACTATCAACCAGCATAATGTATGTATGGTTTTGCAGTTTTGGTCCCCTTCCAGAGCCCAGCCCCATCCCGCTCGAAACACAGAGCTGGTCCCGGCTATTAGGGACACGGAGTTTCCCACCCCTCTCGCTGTACGGAAAGGAGCGACACGCTCCATGAGGTACAGGCCACGACGCGCGCGCCTCAAGTTCACCCTACCACAGCCTGGTCCCGCCCCCACATAGCTTCTCCACAAGACGCACCCACAGAGCACACGCAGCACCCCTGTCGCGGTTCCCAACCATCCTGCTGCCCAGGAGGAACCGGATACGAGGCAGCTGTACGGAGGAATTAGCCAGTATCGGCCCCACGGTTGCTGCTTTCGCTCCTCCCCCATCGAAACCCCAAGGGCCTCCCACGAACACAGGCGACACGTGCCCTATAACCGCCCCCCGCACAGAATCACCTCTCCACACCAGGCAGGCTAACAACACAGGGTAGGCGCAGTACGTGTACTTGTTTCTGGGCAGTATCCGCCCTTGCATTAATTAGTGTTAAGGGCCTCCGGCCAGGAGCAAAGGAGGCCGCCGTCCAACACCCGAAGCCAGGGGTGGGCCGCGCCGGCCTCATCCCACCCTGTGCGTGGCCCACCTAGGCTTGCAAACGCCCGCAGGTGCGCCCACATGCATGCAACTGCCCGGCGGCACCAGGGACTGCCACTGGGGAACCGCTGCACTGCCCCTCAGCTCCCGCATGCGTGCGTGCATGAATTGCCTTCCCACCTCCATGGCCTCCAGGGCCGCCAGGGCCACCACCCACACACGCTGCTGCACCCCCGAAGGCGCACTGGCCAGCCACACGTGCTCCCTCCGTATGCCCTCCCCTGCTGGCCACCCATCCTGCACGCTCCCCAACACTGCTCGAGCCACCGGGCAGTCCCAGAAATGGTGCTGCCTGGGTTGCTGGCCCCAGTCCGCTGGCCCGCCGAAACCCCCACACCCGCACACCTCTGGCGCATGCCCCCTAATGTGCGAGTTACCAAGCAGGGGACGCCATCAACCGTTAGCCACCAAAACGTCCCCTTGCGCTGATTCTCCCATCGAATGCCCCACATCCTACTGAGCGCGCCCTGCAGGTGCTTCAGGCCCGCTTCCTTTGCAGGCGGGTGCAGCTAGCGGCGCCTCAAGAGCTGCTTCCACAAAGGCAGCATGCTGCTCGCTCCTGGCTGCGGCAACCTCCGTCAGCTGAAGCACTGTCGCCAGCCGAACCAGGCCGAACGGTTAAGCATTAGCCCTGCCTGGCCCTGCCCTGCCTGGCCCTGCCCTGCCTGGCCCTGCCCTGCCTGGCCCTGCCCTGCCCTGCCTGGCCCTGCCTGGCCTCCTGCCCTGCCTGGCCCTGCCTGGCCCTGCCCTGCCTGGCCCTGCCCTGCCTGGCCCTGCCCTGCCTTGCCTGGCCCTGCCTGGCCCTGCCCTGCCTGGCCCTGCCCTGCCTGGCCCTGCCCTGCCTGGCCCTGCCCTGCCTGGCCCTATCACAACTGCGGCATGCAACCTTGAGGTGGCGTGCTGGCGCCCATCCCCAGCACCTCGCTGGCCTCTTCTCCGTACGACCGTGCAGGACAAAGAGCTGATCATTGTGCATGGCGCTTCGGAGGGCTTCTCGCTGGTACCGTTATCCTGGCGTCCTCCGCAATTAAGTGGAACCGGTATCCAGTTCGACAGGACTGTGCCCTCCGGTTCTGTGGTGTATGGGCGCCAAGGGGTCCCCTGATTGGCACGATGGCAGCCCTCTCAGCAGACCGCCAGCACCGTTGAAGCCCACTGCGAAAGACCCCGTCTCTTTGTTTACGGCAAAACGGCACGCAGCCCCTAACGCAACTGAATTCGTGCAGTGCCAATGCCTTCCTTTGCTGCCCCTGCCGACTGGGTTGAACACCGGCCTCTTCGCCAAACCCGACCCTCAAACCACTCACAGCAAAAAAAACCACTCACAGCACTCAAGGATTCAGGTATATGTACCAGTCTAATACCGAAGCCATGACGTTGTAGAGCGTCGATTCAGGTATGTAGCCAAACTAATGTCTCAGGCAATGGTACCCGAGCGTACGGCCCCCGTAATACGCTCGAGAGTCAGAAACTACTACAGCTCAAACGCACCGTCAGCCTCCCCCATTCCCAACAGCATCTGCACCTCCGCAACCGTCCCCGCAACCGCCGCCTCCTCCCCTCCTTCCACCCCGCGCCCCACGCCACCCCCTCCCCTCCACCTCTCCGCTCCCACCCCCACCCCCACCACACCACCCCGCCAACAGCCGCACCTGCCCCCTTACTCCCAAACGGCAACCGCACACTGCCCCTCCCTTTCCCTCGCCCCTCCTGCTCCCCCTCCTCCTCCCCCTCCTGCGCACTGCCTTCCCCATCATCATTCTCCTCCTCCCCCTCATCCCCATGGCCCCCCGCCCCCTGCCGTTGCATCATGGCGATCATCCGATCCACGGAATCCGCGATGCCCACCATGTCGTACGGCATGGCACACGCGGCACGGGAGCCCAGCAGCATGGGGCCCAGCCCGCCGCCGCCACCGACCCGCGGGTCGCCTCCCTCCACCAGACGCACCTGGGGACATACGTGGGCGCGTACGGCAAATTCGGGAACTGCTTGCAACACAGCATCGTCGACAAGAAACATCTGATGCTGTATGTACGGGCTTGAAGACTAATTAACACGCATGCGAGCAGCGGAGTCCAGCAGCACACGGGGGAAGGATGCAGGACGTTGAGGCCAAGCGAGGCGAGCGAGCCAGGTGCCCCACCCACCTGCAGCTCCGCAGCCGACTGCGGCAACGGCAGCGCCGCCAGGCTGGCCGCCTCATCCATCCAGGACTCGTCCACAGCAGCGCCCGCCGCAGGCCCTGGCTGCTGCTGCTGTTCCTGTGGCGGCTGCTGGTGATGGTGGTATCCGGCTGCAGCGCGCGCGAGCTGCTCGGCTGAAGGCACGCTGCCAGGGCCGAAACCCAGCTCCTCCCAGCTGCAGAGCACGGACAAGGCGCAGAAACATTGGACGTGGTGAATCAACAAGTATCAGCAACGTGGCACACAATTGCATGAGGCCGGGGGCCCCGGTGGGGCCCGGAGGCCCGGATGGGGAACAGGGGCCCAGGTAAGGGCCAAAAGGGGTGCAGCGTCAACAGGTACGGTGGGGCCCGGAGGCCCGGATGGGGAACAGGGGCCCAGGTAAGGGCCAAAAGGGGTGCAGCGTCAACAGGTACCAGGAAGCAGGTGCCAGGCAGGTACCAGGCGGCAGCAGGAGGCACACATGGCAAGCGCTCTTCGCATAGGGCCGGGGCCTGGACCACCTACAGACCACTGCCACACGGGCGCTTCTGGTCGCACAGCGTGTAGGGTGCCTGAGCGTTGTGCAGCATCTCCATGCGCGCACCTGAACAGCAGCGGTGACGTGCTGTCGGCTAGGGGGTTGATGTCCACCAGGCGCACAGCGGAGCCGTCGGAGGGCACATACACGTCGTAGACGTCTGGGGGTGTGTGGGGGCGGGATTGATAAACGATAGGAAACAGCAGCAATGCATGCATCATTTGTGAGTACATGTGCGTTGCCTTGCAAGCCTGTGGCTTTTTGCACGTGCGTGCAGGCGTGTGGGGGTAACCTGGGGCGCAAGCTGTAGCCTCCGTAGGCATGGCCTGGGCGGAGTACTCGGTGCCTGGACGCCTTCGGACGTACGCCAGGCTGATTTTATCACGTATTACCAATGTGGCGTCGGCCGATGGACGTCGAAGGCAGCGCCCTAACAAAGACGCCTTATGTGGACTCCCCTGCAAGGACTGCTGGCCGGTGAGCGGTGGGTATGTAGCTGAACGGGTGGGCGGTGGGGGTCGGGGTCCCCCTGAAACAAGTCAAACCAAACCAAAACCTCCAAACCGGCCCTTAGCTATACACGCCGGTGCGTGGCAGGCGCACTTCGTGTAGTCAAGCCGTTACTCACAGTCACTCAGGCCGAACTTGCTCCCGGCACCGCCCGCCCCCGGGTCCATGACGGTGCTCCAGAACCCCCACAGCCGCTGCCGTACTTCCTGCACGACCCCCGGGTCAGCCAGCGCGGGGAACGCCTGGCTCACGTCGCGCTGGCAGCACGCCACCAGCCGGCAGCCGCGCACGAAGCACCTGCCGAGTGTGATAAGTGGCAAGGACATGACTGGGTGGATCGGCCAGGCGGCTTAAGACGCTCTTAGAGGCTGAGGGGCCTAAGCACTCAGCCAGGCTTAAGGCTAAGCGCAGCAGTTGCCCGTGCAATAAGAAGCTTACCGATGGGGTTAGTTTGTTTGGGAGACATTCTGCTTGAAATTAGCGCCGTCACTGCTGTTGAGCCTCTGGTAAATACAGGTGGCAGCAAAGGGACGCTCGCGTCCCTGCTGCGGATGTCGCCAATCAACATGCATACGTCTAGCCACGTGGCCCAAGTCACCCCCTTGCGCAAATGCTTACCCCATGCAACACACAACCGCCCACCCAGCAACCACCCCACATCTCACCCAACTGCCGACAGCGGTACCACGGCAAACCCGCCCCAGCGACACTCCGGCCCAACCCACTCGCCTGAACTCGCGCTCCGCCCGCAGATTGCACCACTTCTTCAGCACCAGTACCGGGGCTAAGACACCAGGCTCCGCAGGGGAGTCCCCACAGGGCGCCTCGCTGCCCCTGCCGCTGTCCGCCGGCCCCGCCACGCCCTGGTCCGATGCCCCACACGTGCCGCCAACCCCGTCCGAGCCGGGGGAAGGCACAGGGACACCCGCACCCGCTGCCTCCCCTTGCGAGTGTTCTTGCGGCTGCTGTTGCTGCTGTTCCTGCTGCTTAGCACTGATGCTGCCACGTTCCTCGAGGTGCGGTGCGCCGCCTGCCCCTTCCGAGCCTGGCGTTGCTGCCTGAGCGCCGGCTGCTGCTGCCCCGGCGGGTGCTGCCTGTGTATTAGCGCAAGCAGCAGCAGCTGCTCCGTGTGCGGCCGCCAGCAGCGACACGTCGTGCGCGACGCGGTCCGAGCTCTTGAGCAGCAGCACCACCTGCAATACGGCAGTACGACAGTGCGGTACAATGTGCGACGGCACGTACGGCACACACAATGCCGTGTGCAGCTTCTGACCCGCAACGAGCCCGTTGCCGCGAGGTCAGCGCAGCTCATGCGGTGCTGCGGGCTCCTCCCCGCGAGCTGCACGCACAGCTGGCGCCCTTCCCGGGTCTGCGTTCGGATCAGGAGTACCGTATGCAGTGCTCACACGTTACGTGCCACGTCCCACACACCCTGCCCGCGTGCCACCAGGATGGCTGTGCCCGCCAACCCTGTCCTCCACCTGCGTGCACCCAACCCCCAACCCCTCCTGTACCACACACGTGCCACCCTGACCACGTTCCGCCCAACAAGGCCAAGACCACAGCGGCTTCTGTCATCAGCTTGGCAAAAACACACGTGCCACCCGCCCACCTCGTCCGCGTTCCTGCACGCAAGGCTGTTGGTGGCGCTAACCCACAGCGCGTCGCTGGGGCACGACCAGTTCAGCTTGGGCACCACCCGCCCGCCCAGCTCCGAGATCGCCGCCTCCACGGCCCTCTTAAAGGCAGGGAAGCGCTGCGCCCAGTCCACGTGGGCCCGCCCGTCCTCGCTGTCCTGCGCGCCGCTGCTGCTGCTGCCATCACCGCCATCGCCAGTGCTCTCATCCCGGGCAAAAGATGCCATTTGTGGCAGATGCGGTGTGGTTTGCATCGCCGGATAAGACTCCGTCGCGGGCGCCACTGAGAGCGCCCCTAGGGCTGCCGGGGTTGCGTGGGAGGTCAGGGAGGCCCCAGTCGTCCCGCCTGTACTCCCCATCGACAATGAGCCCACCGTCCAGCGGCTCCATGGCTGGTACCTGTGAACATCGGGGTAGTAAGATATGCTTGTATACAAGGTCTCAGGCGTGCGTTTGCATTGGGCAAAGCTTTCTGTACAGGTTGCCCAGGCGTGACCCTGGCGTGTTGGCGCAGACCAAGCCAGGGTGGCTCCCAACGAAAGCGGGCGAAATGCGCCCCGCTCCCACAACCACCGATTATGCTACCGACATCTTTAAAGATTATAGGTGAGACCCGAACTAACCGCCGCCGAGTCGTCGGGCACGAAGACACCATCCTCTTGAAGGTACTCAAGGAACCCGGCCGGCAGCCTAATTGTCTTGCTTTTCAGTGCGTGCGAGCGGAAGAGTGGATACCAATGCTGATACTGTGACGCTGCCAAAGCGCTGAACGTGGCTTGGGCGCCATCGGGTGTTGCGGCGGTATTCATCTGGAGCACATACGTGTTGTCTTTTATGTATAACTATACGTGCTTGTTGTTGCGGTTGATTGTGCGGCCTAGGCTAACAAGCAATGTGTCGTAGCGCGTGGCCCTTCAACTGCGCAAACCAGCACACCGTAATGCATAACCGGTTCCGTGCGAATGTTCGACCAGGTTCTGCAGCCAAAAGCCTATCCGTATCATATTGTGAGTTTGCAGCCCCGAGACAGCGTACGACACTTGCCGTCCAAGGCGTGCCTGCCCAGCTCCTGCTGTCGTGGCAGCACCCGTGTGTTCGTCTTATGCGGCGGCAAGATCTCGCGACCGCCAGGTCCTTCGCTGCATAACGGAGACGCAGCTGCGGTGCCGCTTGTCGGACCCAGGTACGGCTAGGGTGCGGCTTGGCCGAGTGCAGTGGGCCACCGCTTGCCAGGGCGGAGTGATTACATGGGCGCATTGGCAGCCAGCACCACGGGCCGTCGTGCCAATAGACCGTGCTGCAAGTTGGCATGCCAGCACGCTTGTTCATGCACCTCCACCCCAAGCCAAGGTCCAGATGTGGCTCCCACCCACAACCGTATATGCCGTACACTGTCCTGCACCCCGTATATGCCGTACACAATCCTGCAACCTAAAATAACAATAATGGAGCTTATGGGGATCGATCCCATGACCTCACGCATGCGAAGCGCGCGCTCTACCACTGAGCTAAAGCCCCAGGAAGTACTACCCGGAGATGACAAATTTGGACGAGCAACAGAATAGGTACCAAAAACGTGCGGAAACCGTGTGCTTCGCAGCGCCTCGCTCCCCCTCGGCGCTCGCCTGCGCTTTTGCCGGCTTCCAGGCTCGCTCCCGGCCCCGCCCCACAGTCCCAGCGTCCACTCGGGCCCACCCAGGGGCTCGGCCGTCGTCAGCACAGGTTAGCTGGGTGTATGAGTGGGTGCTGGAGTACGAAGGGGGAGTTGCAGTGCGGCTGCGGTGGGAGAATGACAAGGCGGAGATGTTATGGCGGTCAGCGGTTGGTGGGGTACGCCACGTACGCCTCACACGCCCATGCAATCTGCTGCTGGCCTTGCTTTGTGGTTTGTGTGATAAAGTGCGTCCTTGGCCACGGAGCACGGACGGCGGGTCGGCGGCACTTGAATGCATGACCAAACGCATCCAAACGGTAGGCATGTGGCTGCGGAACGGACTTGAGCGGTACGGTAGTGGAGTTTGGGTCCCGCCTGGTCCCGCCTATGAAACTTTCGCAGCTCTGGGCATGCCCAAGGGTTGGAGAGCGTGCCTGCTGATGACCATCCGTTCCTTCGTTGGCAGACGCAGCAACACAATCCGGTACAACGGCCCTATGCTCAAGCAGCGAGCGTAAGCATTGAACAGACGCATACAGCATAGCGCATGCCATGCCTGCTCCGTGCATTTGCGGTGGCTGACTGGCTCGTCCATGTGTGTGGCAGAGTGTCGAAGCCCGGGGTGGTTAGCAGGTAGGTGACACGTGTACCGTACCTATGCCTGATCATCGCGCAGAGGGGGTCCAAGACATATTTTTCGGCTTCGCGCACGGGTTTTGAAAATTAATTCGTTTCCTCGCGCAGCCCAGGGGAGACTGGTATTTCATTCGCGCACATCAGGATAACAGGGATGCCAAAGGGTCCCCAGGGGGATAAGACCATCCGATAAGGAGTTGCACCTAGCAGTCTTGTCACTAGCACCACCACACATTGCCATTATGTAGTGCAGAGGACAGGTGCAGGTGCACAGCCTGGCAACACGCATGTGGGTCCTCCCGCAGGGCCGTTGTCAGCCACCTAATGCCGGCACCGGCCCAGCCGGGTTTCGCGCAGACACGCCCCTTAAATTTCCCTGTTTCGCGCAGCCCTTGCCAAAAATTATGTTTTCCAGCGCGAAAGCGCTCAAAAGCGTCAGGGGAATTAATATTGTGAGCGATGATATCCTGAAGGTACGGTATCACGGGCCACAAGCAAGGAATGCGTCAATCCACTTGGTGGTGCCTACCGGTACTGCTTTCTGCATGTAAGAACCATTCTGCTGTGCCCGTTATCCTGCCGTGCCCCTGACTGCTATGCTTGTGCAACGGGCTTCCTGGTCTGGCGGCCTGGGGTGTATTGGGTTTATTGGACCTAGCTCGTGACAGGCAAGCCAATCGGAGCGTTCCTGTTGGATTGTCCAGTGCCCGGCGCTGTTAGGTCTCCTTGATGAACTGCTGGCTCCACCTGTCGACCCGCCGTGAGGTCCTTGCTGCGCTTGCATGCGCGCATGAAGCGGCTCACTGCACTATATATGACAACGGTACATATTGTCGCTCTCGTCTCACCACGCAGCTGCCACCCAAGGTCTTGTTCCGAGAGTACCACACACTGCACATATAATCATCACAGGCATCAGTAGTGTGCCATGCCCATGCTACCCCTGCTTCCTAGAGGCAGGCGTTGCCCAAGCAAGCAAGCGGCCGCTGCCGGACGACCTGGGCAGCGCTACACAGACCAACCAGAACTTGCATGCGCACTGCCTTCGGGTGCGAAGTGCGCATCACGCTGCGCAGCGTGATGGAGGGCCGAGGGCCCCTCGCGGGTGCCCTGGGCCCAGACGGGCCATGCCAAGGTACATGAGGTACACACACACAGTCACCTCCTGCCGGAGGACACGCACATGGGATAAAGCACCCACACCCTGTACACGGACCTGATACACTCAAAGATCCTATCAACCGGGGCCATGCCAAGGTACATGAGGTACACACACACAGTCCGCCAAGGTAGAAGGTATATCACAGTCGGCCAAGGTACATCACCTTTGTGAGTTTGCCTGGACCACCCCAAGCTCCGGGGTCCTTCCCTCTCAGGCCACGTAGGCACCGTACCACGGTGAACAACCGCAGCGCTGGTCACGCCCATTCCGTCAGCCAAACCCCTCCCTTCCCACCCCCGCCGACGAAAGGCACCTCCCACGCCGCCCCAACAAGAACCTACCCCCTCCCCGAACGCAGTTGCCGCACCGTACTTCACGCCACCGACCCACCTTCAGCCCACTCCGCCCAACCCCCAAGACCCCACGCTCCTTTCCCTGCTCAGTACATATAGTCCCTGTTGTTGTTGTCCTCCGCCTTGGCGACCATGTCTGCCTCCTCCTCCGACACCGGCAGCCTCTGCACCTCCACCACCGCCGGGTCAGACGGCAGCGTGATGGAGGAGCGCGGCACGAGCCAGCACTTGCCCTGCACGCGGTGCACCCTGCGGGCCGTGGGGGCCGAGCGAGGTGTTGGCGCAGGAAGAGCACGAGGAGGGAGGCGCCAGTGCGGCAGCCTATTTTACCGATCCTGTTTGTTACTCCTGCCGTTTGCCGGGTTTGTGGCCAGAGGGCGAGGGTGGCGTGTAGTACAGTTGGTGGGATGGTAGGCGGCGAGCCATGCGCGGGCCACTGTGTACGGCAGTTTGAGTGCTGCTATCTCAGCATCGCGCTGGGGACCCCTATCCTTCGTTCCCATACAACGACGAGATCCTCCCTCACCTGATGGACGTGATGTAGAGGCGCTCCATGGCGCGTGTCACTGCCACGTGCGCTAGCCGCCGCTCCTCCTGGCAGCGTGGGGTGGGCGTGGGGCGGGGGCCGAGATGGGGTCAAGCCGTGGGACGACGGAGGGTGGGGGATGATCAGGGCAGCCGAGCGTGTTCCGTGCAGTCGAAAGGATCTAAAGCGCCTGTGGCACAACTGGATCCAAAGTGTCGTGGGAGTTCACATGGAGCTGCTGAATACATGTGTGGATGTGGAGCCTTCAGCCAGGCCCACCTGGCGGTGCTCGTCCGCGTCCTGCTGCATGAACGCAGCCTGCTCGGCGGGCGGCAGGCGACCCAGCTGGACGTGGGTGGGGAAGGGAGAGAGGGGAAAGGGACGGAGCACATAGGTGAGGAAGTGCGCTTGTCGAGTTGGGAGTAGAGAAGGGGCTCAGGGCAGTCAGACGCGCGCACCGGCATGGGTCCGACTCAAGCAGACTGGCCGGTGGGTAAGACGCCAAGAACTAGCCGCACACGTGCTTTTACCCAAAACTTCACGAGCGCGTAGCGTCATCAAGCCAAGGCAGCACCGGCGTGTCGTGCAGCGCGGAATCGACCGCTTGTCCGCGGGCTCCCCTGCTTCCCAGCAAGGCTACCGTAGTTGGCAGCATGCATGCATGCGCTGTGCGTAGCAGCGTGGACCGCCGAGGCCACCGCTGCGCCCCGTGCACCTGGCGGTGTAGCGTGGTGCGTGCCCCGCGTGCACCCCCCATCACCTACCCGCACGCCTTTTTCCGCACCCCGCTCCCAAGCCCCCAGCCCCGACCCACCACGTCCTTGTCGGGGCGGGGCAGCGTGGGCAGGTAGCCCTCGCTCCAGCGCGCCACGAACACCACGGGGAACTCCAGCCCCTTGGCGGCGTGGATGGTGCTGATGCTCACGGCGCGGCGAGCGGGAGCAGCGTGGGGGGCGGCTGCGGCCGCCTCGGGACCCGGCGGCTGCGCCTCCGCCCGCCGCCACCTCCCTGAGGATGTGAGACCAGGACACAGCGGAGGCGGCAGTCAGGCAGTGTGATGGGGCTGGAGGCCTGAGGACTGGCGTGTTGGCAGGTCAGGTCGCGCTGTACCGTCCCACAGGCGCCTCCCATGCAAGCCATGTAAGCCATGCAGCTGTCACACAGGGCTCTACAGGTCCACTGCTTCCCCGCATCCGTTCCTATCCTTTCCTTTCCTTCCCTCCCTCCCTCTGTCCCTGCGGTGTGCCGTCTCACCGCGCAGCCCCACTGCCCCTTCCCGGCAGCCTGCTCTACTCCCCAAAGCCACAGCCAGTCCTCACTTGTCCGACAGCGCCACGTGCGCCAGGAAGTCCCGCAGAACCAGGGGGCCGCGGCGCTGCTCCGCGTACAGCTGCTCCAACAGATGCGGCGGCGCGCGGGGAAGGCCCGAACGCGGGTCCACCTCCCGCATGGCGTCCTGAGGGTGGTTGTAGTACGCATAGCGAAGTCTGTGCATGTATGTTCATGGGAACACGTGTGTGATCATGTGCGACAGGCGCAAAGGAGCATCTGGGTGTGACGGTGAGTATGTGGCGGAAGTCGGGAAGGGGTAAGGCAGGGAACGGGCAGTGCAATGCTATGACAGTGCAGATCCACCGGGTCGACTTTACGCAGGGCAAGAGATAGCCTGCGCGCAGTCATTACTGCTGTGCGCAACGGCCAGGGCAGCTAGGGGATGCTATTGGTGAACGGCCGTGCACCGGGGCGGGGCAGGGGGAACATTAAGGACGAGGATGGCGTGGGAGCGGGACCGGCTTGCGTACCAGGGTAGGGGATGCCACTGGTGTACAGGCGAACACAGGGGCAGGGCACAGGGAAAGTCGATAACACTGGGACCGGCTTACGTACCATGACTTGCTGCCCAGAGAACGCGTGGAGCAGGGCGCGGCCCGCGATCTGGAACAGCTCGGAACCGGGCGGCCGGCAGCCGTACAGGGTGGAGCCTGCTGCTGGTTGCCCGCGCTGGCAGCACCGTCCACGCCCGGGATGCCATGTGGCTGCTGCTGCTGCTGCTCCTCCTCCTCCTGTGGCGCTGCCGCGCGCCCCGGCGGCGTCCATTTCTTGGCGAACTCCTGAGCCTCCTGCAACAGCCGAGGGGTACCGACGGTTGTGGTTGTGGCGGTGTGTACGACTGACAGCGTGTAGCTAGCCGCAGCATGGGAGGGCCGACAGGCTGGAGGACAGCAGCGGCGTTCAGCCCGTCTCTGGTTGTCACAATAAACGCTGTGCCCCCCGTCTGGATAACCCATTAAAAACTCAACAAAAAGAGAATTTATGGGAGCATTTGGGTTTATAGTATTTTTTTTCAAAACGGACTTGTGTATGCAAACAACTTGTACCACGAGTTGTTAAAAAATTCATTTGACCTTTTTGCCCGTCCTACCGCTGCTTTAGTGAACGCCCCTGCGCTACACCACGCGTCACGCCTTCCACCTCATGGCTGGACACGGGACCTAACACCATGGTTCCATGCCGCATCCCACCCCACCCCGCCCCACCTTGAACAGCAGCCGCAGCCCCAGCACCTTGCGCTCCTGCGCCGCCAGCTCCGCCGGCTCGGGGCGCAGGCCGGCGGGAAGTGGCCCAAGCCCGTCGTCCCCCTCCTCCTCCTCCTCCCCTTCCGCCGACGCCGCCTTCCCCTCATGGTCGCCGTCCAAGTCGCCTTGAGCACCCTCCTGAACCTGCGCGGTCGCCGGAACGTGGAACATGGGGTCTATCAGTTGCTCCTCACCACAAGGCACGGGAACAGCGGACCGCTGTGTGCCCCCAGCCCCCGCCAAGCTGATACCGTACACGCTTTCAGGCCCGGGACCATGCCCTCAAGCCGCACACCAGGGCCCTACGCAGCGTGGAACGCTGAGGGTATGGTGGGTAATGCACGACTTACCGGTATGAAGGGAGCATTGGCGAAAGCACACTGTGATGCAACATCGTGTTGGGACAAACCGCTTAACCATGCGCCACACCTTTGGCTCTCCCTCCTCCTCCTCGTCACCATCGTCCTCCTCCTCGTCCTCGTCGCTGTCCACATCGGAGTCCTGGTGGGGGAGCCAAAGACAAAGGCACGCAACCGCGTGGGTTTCGGGGCAGGCCTGTCCGCTGACCATCGCCGATTGGTGGCAAGGGTTTTCGTAGCTTACAGGTGCCATGTGTCCTGGGGCCGAAGACATCAGTGCACCAGCGCCCTTGGTGGCACCGTACCTGCTGCTGCCCGACTGGCTCAGTAGTATTGCTCAGTCCTGCTGCTACTTGACCGCTGGTGACAGTGCCGGTATGTCTTCTAGCCGGGCGGGACAAGGTCCCCGCAACCCACCCACCTGCGCGTCCAGCGCCCTCCTGGCCTGCTGCCTGCTGGGTGCCGTGCCGCCCGGGCGGCGTCACCGCCAGCTGCTCCGCGGCGTCGCGCGCCGAGCGCTCCTTGTTGGCCTTCTTGCTAGCCCACCAGTTTACGTAGTCCGTCAGCTCCAGGACCTGTGTTGTCGTGATTTGTGCACAGCGTCGTTATTCTATTGTGCCGGGCAAGAAACGGCGGACAACGCTTGACGTTGGGGCAAACGGTGCTATATGCCCTGTCCCTGTGGCAGGAAGAGCAGCAGGAAATGGCGGCGGGACGTGGGGCGCGTAGGTCTAGATAGCTGGGGAACCTGCGAGCCAGACACGCGCCGGTGAGCACCGAGGGACAGGGTACACATGAATACCGCTACCGCACCCGGACAGCAAGATTGCAGCCTGGGCCCCAGCCGCCAAGCAACCCACCCGCGCAATGGCCCCTGCCGGCCCGAGCTGCCACACGTCCTTCCGTAGCTCCTCCACAACCTGTTGAAACGGGGGGGGCGGAGTCAGCGGCGGGCAGGGCAGCGGCACGACTTGCTCAGGCACGGGGGGGTACCCGATGAGGGCCAGCAAGTGCAAGAGCTAAAAGAGCACGCGGAGCGTGAGCAGACCCGGGAGGAGGGCGGCGAACGAATTGCCTGACGCGCGACACCGCCGGACGAGGCCATGAAACACGGTTTCGGGGCGGAGTGCATAAAGTGCGCAAGAAGAACATGGTGTTGGGTGCGCCATCATGCTTTTCGCAAGAGCCACTAGCCACCAGCCAGCCCACATGCACCAGCTTCCGTGCACGCACGGCGTGCTTGTGAAGAGCTGGGGTTCACTGCAGCTGACAAGGTGTCTGGGTGCCATCGCGCATCCTGTTTTCGCGGAATAGCCCATAGCCTACCTGCACCAGCTTCGTCACGCCGTTGCGGTTGAGTGGGGCCAGCTGGTGGCCCATGAGCCCCTCCGCCACGTCATTGCCGTCTGCCCCCGCACCCAGCAGCCTGCCGCATAGGCCGTACAGGCTGTCCTCGGGCGGGCGGGTGGGCGGGCCGCCCGACTCACCGCGGCGGCGGTCGAGCGACTCCTGTGGAGGTTTGGAGCGGACCGGGGGGTAGCGCTTGGCATGTGCTGCACCTTGTGGGTTTGGTCCGGACTTCCGGGGAAGCATTACCTGCATGCTGCCGCACAGCCGGCCGACAACCTTGGCCAATGGCGGGGCCAGGTCACGGATCGGGTTAGGGAAGCATTACGGTGAACAACTTGGCATTCTACCTCTCCTCCACTTCTTGTGGCGCACGCCTTCGACCGCTCCGGTGTGTTTTGGTGTGCTGGAAAAGCTTGGCTGGACCGGCCTGCCTTTCAAAGCCGACAGGCCCCAACCCCGACCCTGCACGACACGCCTCACACGGCAGAAATACCCAGCACCGCCGCAGCGCCATCCCACACGCTGGGCACAACAGGAAACAGGACAGGCAGGTGCCGCACACCGCGTGTACGGTACACCCGACCACTGATGGCGGCCGCACCTGCAGGCTCCGCAGCATGTCCTCAAATTTGGCGCCCAGGCCGCGCGGCGGCGTGTTGTAGACACGCAGGAATGCCGCGTCGTCGGCGGGGTTGAGCGCCAGGCGCAGGTACGACAGCGCGTCCTGGACCTGCGCGGGTAGTGGGTGGGTGGTGTGGGGTCGGAAGCGGTGGACAGTGAAGGTGCGCATTCTTTGACGGCGGTTGGCAAGCGGTTTCGTGGTATGGAGGGCTTAGAAGTGTGCCCTTGGGACGGAAAACGCGTGTGCGCCCTCACGCAGCTGCGCCCACACCCGACCCACACCCATACCCACACCCAGCCGCACCTCAGCCCGCTCGAACACACTCTTGTCGCGCACCACCAGCAGGGGATGCCGCGCGCAGGGCGGACTGCGGCAGGACATGAAGGGGATGAGAGGGCAGAAGGAACAGGCGGCTGGCCGGTCCACACATTCCGCTACACAGCACATTGCGCAAAACAGTGCCCCTAACTCACCGGCCAGGGCAGTAAGAGGCCAAGGCAACAGGGAGCGGGGTAGCGCGTGTCAGGTGCAGCGGCAGCCACCAGGCACGGCCACCCACAGGGCTGGCGGCAAGACCAGCCATGCAGTCAGCAACACAGGACACCAGAATGTATCGCGCGACTTGCCTGCAGCTGCATGTGCGTCTTGCAGCCGGCCATCTTGAAGCACCTGAACAGCACCGCGATGTCGCCCGGCTGCTGCTGCCGCCAGCCCCTGCCGCGCCGGCAGCACCCCCGCCTGCTGCTTCCTCCTCCCCCTTCAGCAGGCGCTGGATCTGGTCCGCGATGGCCTCCGCCTCGTCCGTGGGCGTGCCGGCCTGAATGAAGGTGACGGGTAGCGCGCTGTCGGCCTTGGTGGGGCGCAGCACCTTCTTGGTCACCTCGGCACCCTGGAGGCACAAGCCATAGATTCGAGGGAGCACGATGGCTGAGCAGAGCCCGACGGAGTGCTCGCTCCGTCCATTTTCGGTTCCTGCTCCTGCAGGCACCCCCCGACCCACTCAGTCTAGCATGGTGTATGCAGGTACCGGCTTACCTCATTCTGGCTGCAGGACACGCAGCACAGCCCGGTGACATAACACTTGCTGGCCTCCCGTAAAACCCGATCCCCCTGCACATCCTGTTCCAGACCTGCTAACGGGCGTTCTGGCCGCCACCCTTTTGATTCTTTGCCTCTGACCGCTTTGCTAGGCACCCCGGGTGCCTCTGTCCGCATTCCACCCTCCCCTCCGCCTCTCACGCTGCACTGCTCGCATGTCAGGGAACACTCTGCTATGCGCACGTGCGCACGCACCTCGAGCACGTGCGCCGCCACCGTGAGCACCTTGGGCCTGCTGCGGTAGTTGTCCTCCAGCAGCGTCTGCCGCAGGCGGTGCGCGTGCTCGTGCATGCCGCGGAACATCTGGTAGGGGAGGGACATGATGGCAAGAGGAGGGTAAGACGTACGCACGAACGGTGGGGGACGGTCGACTTGGAAGTGAGGGCGTGCGGTGGACAAGCAGAGGTGTGCGATGACCGGAAGGCATTTAATACACCCAGTGTGACTCGTGAGAGTGCGGAGGTGAAACGGCCGTCGCAGGGTGAAGTGCCTACAGCGGTTGCGCTGGACACGTCGTGAGCGGCTTAAGCCCCTTGCCCAGCAGACCACTACCGCTTCAGGCTTCACCCAAGTCGCGTTTTGCTGTGTACAGTACGGGTGAATGCCACGCGCCAAGACCCACCGCGAACACGCCGGGCAGGGCGCCACGGAACCTGCAGGCGCGACACGGTGCGGGACGGGAAGTAACGTGCGGTGCGGGGACCACCGAGTGCATGCGGTTCTTTGCCTGCGCCGGTCACGCCCAGGCAGACCGACAGCCAGTCCCTAGGAGCTGCATGCCGTGCGGCCGACCGCCATCCCGCCGCGCCAGATAGGTTAGAGCACCACCCCCCGGACTGAAGCGCAGACCTGCTCCACCTGTCTACGCTCTTTGTTCCCCTCGCACGAGCCAGCTGCTGCAGCTCCAGCTGGCCAGATGACTGCGGCCACACCTACGACCCCACCTGTAGATGCTCTGCGCGTCGTCCCCCACGACTGTGATGCGCCCGCTGCCGCCGGACAGCAGCATCAGCAGCTCCACCTGGCCCGCAGGTAAGAGAAAAGGCAGCGTCACGCGTAACATCGTCTGGCAGGCGAGTAGCACACGGCAGGACGGATGACACCCCCGCATGCTACCTTACCTGTCCTGTGCAACTTGACAGCTTCTATCGTGCACTTGGTCCCCAAACCCTTGCCTTCCACGTGCTCCCACAGCATTAAGTCTTCCATGTAAGCAAGCAACGAACACCTTGATGTTGTACACGCACACACCGAACCATACCAGTGCGCGCGTATCCTTACAAACACCGTCCCTTGCACGCTCTAACCGCGGGTACCTGCAGCCTGCTGCAATCCTGGTACTCGTCCACCAGCATGTAGGCGTACCTGCACGGCAGGGTCCACGTGGCACACAGTGCTGTCAGTGCTAGCGGTCGCAGCGCGGGGGATTGGCCATCGGGCGCTGTTCACGGTGGGCAACAATTGGATGGCGCGGGTAACGCAGACGTTCTTATATCGTACGGGCGGGGTATGGCGATGGGTGAGGATTCAGAGCTGATGAACTCCAACATGCCCGACAGCGGCGGTGTGCAAAGCAAAACCCGCCCGATGTGGCGTGGAGCGGAGCGCGGCGTGACCTTGGCGGCGCACGGACACGTGCTGCACAGGCGATGAGCCAGAGCAGCAGTGTGCTTGTCGCGCCAGCTGCATTTTAGCACATAAACCGCATGCGAGTTGAGAGGCGCTCCCCAGCGACCCGTTCTGCAAGTCTGTCGCCCAGGGTCCCGCAAGAATAGGGGAAGGAGATAGTAAGCCCAGCAGCCCTCTGCGCGCACCTCTTCTGCAGGTACTTGAGGATGCCCCTGTGCTCCTGTACGGCAATGGCGCAGGGGCGTTGAGGCCCTGTCATGAAGGCCAGCGGACGCGTAGGGCATTCAAATGTGACGCGATGAGGCTATGTCCTGAGCTGCTGCGCCATGAGCACGACACCGCAGCGCGGGAAGGCAGCAGGAGGAGGTGCCGTGAGCGGCATCGCGTGCGCACGCGCGCAGGGAGGTCCCCGCCCTACCTTGACCATGTCCGCCACGAGGCACAGCATGTCGTTGAAGTCGATGGCGTTGGAGGCGCGCAGGATGCTGGTGTAGAAGCTGCAGGGGGGTGGGGGGGGTGGGGGGCAGGAGCAGCAGCAACAAGTTGTGTGTTGGTGGGAGGAGCTGCAGTACTAGAGCGACGGAAGGACGCTTGATGTAGAGAGCTGTTGACTCTGTGCACAACGCCACGGGCAGGCAAGGCAGAAGAAGTACAGCCCCTTAGCGCATAGCCCCTACGGGGCCCGATGCCCCGGTCAGTGGATGCAGCCAGCGCTTTTGTTGCAGCAGCAGAGCCGCATGTAGCTGCAATCGCTCACCTGAAGAGCTGCTGCCGGCGCTCCGTCCACTGCCCCGGTTGGTAGTCGCCGGCGCGCTTGACGCGGTCGATCCAGGCCAGCTCGTGGTTCACCTGCAGGCAGCAGCCGACCGGTGTCGGTAAGTGACCGGCCATGAGCAACGGCTGACCCCTGCTTTTCACTCCGCCACGTGTAGATCCCTTTACTTTGCCAAGCTTCTGTACAAGCTGATCTGCACCCACACACATGGAAACCGCGTTCCTCACGCTGTGCCGCTCCACACCCCTTCAACGCCCCCACAAACATGGCCATACAGCATTGACATGCCGCATTGACGACACCACCTACCCCACCGGACCACCCATCCCACCGTGCTGGCCTTGGGCTTGGCACCCAACTTCTCCGGCACCTGCCCCGCCGGTACGGACTGCTCGGCCAGCTTGTCGTACAGCAGCGTGACCAGCTCGGCACGGTACAGCAGCCGCTGAGCGGCGGCGTTGCCTTCGGCCGCCTGGTCCGCTTCCTCGCTCCCCGCCGGCGCCTCCGCGGGGGACCCCGATCCTGATCCCGCAGCGCCGGCCGCGTCTGCTGCTGTCGTGTCTGGTCCGGGATTCGGCTCGCCCTTGTTGGCTGAGGGGTGGTGCGGACAGGGCGGGAGGAGCGAATCCTCGCCGTGTAACACGGATGCGAAGCAGGATGCCCACACGGGCGCTGGCATGCAGCGCCACTGTGCTTCATACCATCAGTCTTGCACCAGCAAACGAGCGCTATGCGACACACGAAGGACACGAGGAAATTCCGGATGCAAAATAAAGCAATGTGCAGCATGCGCACCTTTCTTGCGGCCGCGGCCCGCCTGCTGCGCCCCCTCCTTGGCCTGCTGCTGCTTGGCCTTGCGCTTCTTCTTCTGCTGCTTCTCCTCCAGCTCCTTGGCCTTCTCCGTGCAGCTGCGCAGCAGTACGGCGGCGAAGCACGCGGCAAGAGGTGTGTCAGGCGAGGTCCACACATAGCTTCATTTGGTTCAGCACCCGAAACGTCGGTCCTCGCACTCCTGATCCACCCCTTGCACCTGCTCCTGGTCAGATGCACACGCCCAGCAGCACCAACACGGGGCTTAACAAGCGCAGCAAGCTGCGTCTATCCCTGGGCCGACAAGATTAAATTTGTAAGTGCCATCAATCCAATGTTACCACAAACCCGCTGCGCCGGAGCAGCACAGTACCCCTGGTTTCCCCATATACCCGAACGCAAGTCCCACAGTCCACACACAACAACCGCGCGCATGCAACAGCCACTGAGCCACGCCCCTTGACAAGGGTTCAACACAGGCAGCCTGCGGTATTCGGCCTGCTCTGTACCTCCTGCGGGCGGGCCTGGCCCGCCTGGGCCGTGTGTGTGGGCCCGCTTGCCCCCGGGGTCTCCCCCCGAACTGCCATCAGCTGCCGCTGGCCGCCCACCTGCTCCACACGTCGGGGTGGTCGCTCTGCACCTTGGCAAAGATGTCCTTCCAGGGGGCCCCCGCCTCCAGCTCCAGCCAGTGCACCAGGTCGGCCCGGCCCCGCTCCAGGTTCACCAGCCTGCAGGCAGGGAAAGGACGAGTAGTGCGCACGGGCCGCGTTAAGGGGAGGAGTTGCGGTTGGAGGGGAGTGGCCGCGACCGCTTGAGTGCAAACGGTTGAGAGGAAGAGGGGATCACGCAGAGGGGCATGGGCGCAGGAGTGAAGCGTGATTGCAGGCGTGTAGGGACGGGCCGCATCGGGCCGCGGGGAGTTTGGGCGAGAAGGAAATACGTGCTCCGTGCACAACGCGAACATGGTACACCTGCTTTCATGTGCTCCATGGGATCATGCACCAAGCCCGCGCCCGCACCTGAGCGCCAGGCTGACCGCCCGCTTGAGGTCGGCGTCGGTCCACACGGTGGGGCACTGCGCGAAGCCCACATCCTGCGGTGCGGCACACGTGCCACGTGTCGTCACGCGCATATGCAGCAAACCGTAAGGCTCGACTGGCTGTAACGACAGCGGCCCCGATTGTGAGGCTATTTCCCTCAGGCGAGCTGGTAACGCGTTGGCAGGCGTCGAACCCACCTTGTGGAAGAGGCGCAGCAGTCCGAAGCAGAAGGAGTGGAAGGTGGCGGCGGTGAGGTTACGTGGGTCCACCCCCGTGCGCTGCAGCCGCTCGCGCACCTCAGCTGCCGCCTTGTTGGTGAAGGTGATGCACAGGATGGACGCGGGGCGGATATTCTGGGCGCGGCAGGTGGGAATAACAAGGAGTTGCGGCAGGGACGGGTCGGATGTGGGTGTGGGCCAGTGATGACGTCAATGCACGATAGGCGTGTGTTCGGTGGGGTAAGCATGGCCGAAAGCCCAACACATCCTATAAGCTGACCGGCGCCTCACCTCGACTTGTACCATGTACATGATGCGGCGGATGAGGGTGGTGGTTTTGCCCGTGCCGGCACCTGCGCGAAGCGGTTGCGCAGTCTGTTACCATAAGCGCAGGAAAGGAACGGAAAGGCATCATGCGATGCTGCGGGCTATCTGCATGCGCGCGACGGACCTTCAATTAACGGCCCAAAACCCGTCCTGGCATCTCTCAGACAATGGCAATTGTCGCCAATGACTAGTCCTCGCGCTACGGCGGTTACCTACACACCTGCGACGATGAGCAGCGGGTTGTCCGGCTCCGAGCTGACCGCCTGGGGGACACGAAAGAGGGCACGATGCGGTTGGTTGCGGTTGCAGGTCTTGAAGCCCAGCTGGGCGGCGGTGATCAGCGACGACATCTAGGCGTTGCGGCCGCGCGTCCCAAAGCTGGATGCCTGTGCAGCAATGTAGGGCCTAGCGGGCAGGCGCACGAGCAACAATACCGCAGCAGTGTGCGGTGAGACCCTGGGGCAGCACGGTTGTGCAGAGCGAAGCACACGCCAATGCACACACTTGCAGCGCATGACCCCGTTGCCCGAGACCCACCTCTCGCTGTGCGGCGTTGAGGCCTTGGAACAGCTCCGCGGCAGCGGGGGGCTGCGGGAGCAGCGCCAGCGGGGCGGCCACCCAAGTGCGAGCGGTTCTGTTGCTGCTGCTGCCACATTTGGTGAAACGCGCCGCCCGCTGTCTCTTGTTGCCGATGGAGGCGAGTGTCCGCTCGTTCCTGCTGCTGCTGCTGCTGCTGCTGCTGCTGCTGCTGGTTCTGTTGCCGCTGAAGGCCGCAGTCAGCATGTTGGGTACGCTGCAGCTGCGGGGCAGCGTGCTGTTGTGCTGGCCATGTAGCCTGGCTGGGCTGCTGCGGGTGGCTGACGGGGGCGGCACCCTGTTGCCCGCTCGTGTTATGCTGCTGCCCTTGGTGCTGGTAACTGCCGCTAGAGGGGGGCGGGGCCGCGCCATGGCCCCAGCCACCCGACCACGATGGGCCCGCGGCACCCTGCTGGCGGTTCGCGGCGGCCTGGTGCGACCAGGGCGGCGGCGCGCCCTGCTGCCGCACGCCCTGCTGGTGGTGGTGCGCGGCGCCGGCGGCCATAGCAGGACCGGCTGTCTGAAAAGCGCCGCCCCGCTGCTTCGCACCCGCAGCCTCCGTCGCACCGCGTGCCGCCACACCCGTGCCGGCGCTGCTCCCATACGCCGGAACTGTAGCACCCCCTCCCCCTCCGCCGCCACCAACAGCACCGCCGCCGTTGACGCCGCGGACTCCAAACGAGTTCACCACGAGTGCTGCTGACCCAGATGCCCGCAGCCCAGATCCCCCTGACCCAGATCCTCCCGACCCAGATCCAAGATGACCACCGCTCGTGACAACGGTACCCCAACCGCCTCGACCTTGTTCGCCACCAGCGACCCCACCCCAAGTGCCGCACGGCCGGGTTGAAGCGGCCATCGCCTTGCTGCGGCAGGGCGTCACGGCCGCGGCTGCCACCCCAGGCGCGCCCTTTGAGCTCAACAGGGTCGCAGCCTCCGTGGTGTCCATAGCTGGGGGAGCCTGTGTGCTGAGGACGCGCAGGTACCTGCAGGACAGAACGACAGGGAAGGGCGGGCGCGACCAAGCAGCCCATCAATTTAGGCCACTCCACAGAGGCAGCATCTTATAACGCAATGGCAGCTGAATGTGCAAGCTCCTGGGACCTGACCCACAACGCTCAGACTGCCGTTTACCTACCAAGCCCTTCACCCACTCCGCATCTGCTGGCCCGGCTTTTGCGCAACGGACAGTGCCCGTGCCCGCTGGTCGTGCGACTATGGCAGAGCGCACGGTGTGCACAGCATGCGTCACGCAGGGCGTCACGGACCACGCACCGCCCACATAACTGACCGGTTCCCCGGCGTGTTGCGTTGCACTGTCATGGCCGAGCAACGCGGAAGGCTCCCCAGGGTCATGCAGCCCCACAAGTGAGCAGCTGGCGCGGGCTCTGCCGCTACTGCTGGCGCCCGCCGCAACCCGGGGGCACTGTCGTCAGCCACAGGTTCCTCCTTGATGCCATGGACGATCAGCGACAGGCGGGGAGGCTCAGGCCCACCGGGTACCCATGGCGCAACTGCGCTGGCTGGGCCTGCAGTTGAGGTACGCGCAGTTACAGCAGCCGTGCGCTGTTTGGATGCCGCCTGCGCTCCAGAACGCGCCCGCTTTGGGGGATCCGGCTGGTTAGTTCCCTTCGGGCTGGACGCGTCAGCACCGCCTCGCGCTGCGGGCAGCGGCCTGAGGAGGGACTGCTGCCTGTGGGGAGCAGGATGTGCAGATGGGGCCTGCTCGGGCGAGGCCCCGCTCTTAGCGTCTGGGGCGGCAAGCAGCCGGTTTCCACAGCGACAGTGCTTGCCGCTGCTGACTTGACGTCGGCAACAGGGGCAGCGTGCAAGCCGGCTGCCGCGCCAGCACTTGACGGGTGTGAGCCAACCGGCGCCTGCTGCAGCCCCAAACCTGCGACTCAGAAGCTTCAGCAGGCTTTGAGGCCGCTGGTCCTGCTGATGCCTTCTTTGCTTGAGTGAAGAAGCTGGAAACTTTTAATTGTCCCGGCAAGGGCTCCTCCTTTTTGCGCTTGGGCGCCATGCTGGCTCCTCCGTCTTCGCCAACCCAAGAGACCTTTTGGACTAAGCGTGAGACATACTCAATACTACAAAATTGGCATAATTACCGTGGCAGCTGGCGGGATTCAGTGTTTGCCAGTCAACGGCTTTCGTGCGTGTCTGACGGTGTCGCGGCTTCAACAGGTAGCAATCTCAAATGGTACAGCGCTTCAATCTAGTAAGTGGAGATAGGTACCTTGCGGCGACTGGTCACTGGAGAATGAGCTGTCTGCGGGTTTCGGACTGGCTTGAGACTTGAGGCACGACGCACAGGGGTACAAGTGTTTAGCGGCCCTATAGGTGTGGAGAAGTTAAGGAGTATTGTCCTTCTGCTCTCGAGTTTAGATGTGACTAATGCCGAATCCTGTTGTACAACCGAAATTTCCTTCCTGCCATTATTTGCGACACCACCATTCCCCAAGACCCGAACATCAATTTGCGTAGGGCGTGGCACGACATGACATGGCATGCAACATGCAAACTGTTAAACCGAGGCAGCACAGAAGGAGAACACCAGGGAAGCACCTTGGAAAATACAGTGCGCAAGCATGCACACGTCACCTGCTCGCCCTGCCCTGCCCCAGCCTGCCCTGCCCTGCCCTGCCCTGCCCTGCCCTGCCCTGCCCTGCCCTGCCCTGCCCGTCTCCTTATCATGTTTGCATGTACCCATATGATGGCTCATTTTGCCTGCATTGCACACCGCATCCGCTACACATCCAGCCGTACCGTTAGAAACCCTAGATTGCATGCAGCTCCTGCCGGCGAAATGTTCCTCCCATCACGAAGAGATGAGTACTTGTGCCTGATACTGCTTCGTCCGCCTTTCTCCCCCTCCCGCTTCCGCTGCCGTTACCGGTATTACCGCTTTGGTTTAACCCCTTCCCCTGCCCGCCCGCTCCTGGTCCGCAACTGCAGGCCCATCAGCGAACACCGACTGGCCCTGCACTCCTGTCCCATCTGCTGCGCCACAACCAGCCAGCCACACGTGTCCCTTGTGGAAGCGCTGACATGCCTGCCGTACCTGCCTTGCTTGCCTTGCCTGCCCGCATTTGTTCAGGAGGACCATGAGAGTGCCAGCATGGGGTGGAGGCGGTCTGCAGGAATGGGATCTGGCAGACTGCAGATTTGACGGCGGCGGTGATGTTGGAGGAGCAGGAGGAGCAGGAATACCGGTAGGAGGATCAGGATCCGTTGAGCGTGGGCTGTGTTCTGGAAACGCCGTAGGGGACGAGGTGGCCCAGGGTGGCCTGGGTCACGCGGCCGGTGCGGTGCGGCCCTCCACACACCGCCGTTGCTGCCTCAGGGCATGCATGCGCCCCACAGTCCATGCTTCTGTTTGGACTTGCTTGTTGCCGTGGCAGGTAGGAAGCAGCCTTGTGCAGGGGAGCTCCCCTGGCCTTGTGTATTAGCGCGTTGTACCCCAGCCCACCTTGCCCTGGGCCCTGAGCCGCAGCCAGCCAGCGTGTACCCCCATGTGACGCCCGGGCAAGCTGGCATGGCTGTCGTACCAGGCCGTACCCGCCTTGCCTGTCTTACTGCAGGGGGCAGAGGCTGCGATGTGGGCGCATGTGGAGGCTGCGATGTTGACGCATGTGGAGGCTGTGGTGGTGATGGAGGATGATCACATGTTCAAGTGAGCTGCAGCGGCTGCAGCACTGCAGCTGTAGGTGATGAGTGTCGGATCATGGGCCGGGTAGGTGAGGGTTGCCCCGGCTGGTGCCACATACCGTCCCAGCGTCCCTATTGCCATGCCTATGACCCTGCGTGCGCCAGGGGCTCCCCTGGCGTTCGTCACAACTCTCGCACATGCCAAGTACCGTAAGCTCCCGCCACGGGGCTCAGGTAGGAGGTACGTAATGGCTAGCCTGCCTGCCGCTGCCGCTGTGGCAGTGCAACAGCATGTACCGTGGTGTGGTGCATCAACCAGCTCCACGCCTCCACCCCTGCAAGCCCTTTGCAGGACCTCACAGCGGACCGAGAGCTGCAGCGATTGTAATACCCCTGTCGCCAGCAGTTCATCACGGAGACCAGACAGCGCCGGGCACTGGACAAGCCAACAGGAACGCTCCGATTGGATTGCCAGTCCTTAGAACCAGTCAACTAGGTCCACTCACCCCTATCCACCCCAGGGCACTGAGACCAGACCAAGAAGCCCCTTGCACAAGTACCGGTTTAGCAGTCGAGGAGCACGGCAGGATATCGAGCAGAGCCAATAAAACGGTTATGGCATGCAAACAGCAGTAGGCACCACCATGGGTATTGACGCATGTATTGCTTGTGACCCATGATACATGTGTCACCTGCTAACCACCCCGGGCGTCACCACTCTGCCACACACGTGGACAAGTCAGTCAGCCGCCGCAAAAGCACAGGGCAGGCATGGTATGTAGCATACCGTATGCGTCTGTACAAGGCTTACGCTGATTGCTTCAGCATGGGGCCGTTGTATCGGATTGTGTTGTTGCGTATGCCAAGGAACGAATGTCATCATCAGTTGGCACGCTTTTCCAATCCTTGGGCATCTCCGCCTTGTCATTTTCTCCCACCGCAGCCGCACTGCAGCTCCCCCTTCGTACTCCAGCACCATCCTGCACCCACCCATACACCCAGCTTACCTGTGCTGACGACGGCCGAGTCCCTGGGTGGACGCTGGGACTGTGTGGCGGGGCCGGGAGCGAGCCTGGAAGCCGGCCAAAGCGCAGGCGACCGCCGAGGGGGGGCGAGGTGCTGGTTAGGTTAGGTTAGGATTTTACAGGGGACCTCTTCGGTCGGGTTGTCGTACCACACCCACCACCCCGAGAGGGCAACGAGACAGCCCTCCCAAAGCAAGCAAGCCTGCTACTGCCCAGGCCTAGGCGCTGCGAAGCACACGATTTCCGCGCGTTGTCCGTACCTGTTCTGTTGCTCGTCCCAGCCTGCCATCTCCGGATAGCACATTCAGGGGCTTTAGCTCAGTAGTAGAGCGCGCGCTTCGCATGCGTGAGGTCATGGGATCGATCCCCATAAGCTCCATTAATGCTGACTTACACTTCCGGGACACTGTCCGGCATGTACGGATTTGTGTGGGGGGCACTCTTGGACCTTGTCCAGGCATGGGGAGGATTGGAGGTGCATGAAGAAGGGTGCAGGCATGCCAACTTGCAGCACGGTCTATGGGCACGATAGCCCGTGGTGCTGGCTGTCAATGCACCGTTGAAACCACCCCGCCCTGGCATGCGGTGGCCCACTGCACTCGGGCAAGTCGCACCCTAGCCGTACCTGCGCCCGACATGCCCGCAGCGGCACTGCAGCTGCGCCTTCACTATACAGCTTCAATGACCGAGCGGTCGCGAGCGCGCGATACATTGATGACCACAGGGCGTGCTGCCACGACAGCAGACTGTAGGGCGGTGGACTACCAACGTTGGACGGCACGTGCAGAGTGCCATACCCAGGTCCACTTGTTGGCGCTCACGTCTCGCGCCACACCCTGAAGGTTCGCAAGGTGAGGGACGAGACGCAAAGAAAACATGTCAGTAGGCAACGCTGTGCTGTCAGGGCAGGGAAGCAATGCAGTTACTGTACTGTGCTGTTGCCTGGCTGAGGGGGGACCCAGCGCGGTGGTTGGAGAAGAAGCCATACACGCATGGCCCAGAGAGCACGCGACCCACCTTTTGCACATACAAGATCATACCGCACAAGCAGGTAGTTGCCGAAGAGCCTGAAAGCGTTAGCGACGAGAGCGCAATATTGTTGCCCAAGCCCTAGCTAAATTCCATTGCCCAAGCCTCACGCAAGGATGCCGTAGCTGCTCGATATGTAGGACAAGGTCTAAAACAACGCCGAGGAAGGTGGCTCTGGCCCTATGAGCTCAATGCCAGGCACACGAAGGTTATTCTGATACAGAGCCGACCACGGAGATGTTGATCCAGCTGCTGTTGTTCTCAATCGGTATCTTGGAATTGCACTTGAAGGGAAAGCCGGCAGGCTGACGCGTCCTAGCATGGGGGCCGGCTGGGGGCCATTGTCACATGTTGTGTTCGCATACTTAAGACCAAATCTACAATCGTTCTTTGGGAAGGCAATTCATCTCGAAATATCCGCTGGATGGCTGTTGCAATACCAAGCTCCGGGACCAAGTTCCGCGGATGCGACCGAGTCGAATCTAGCGCGAACATGCTAGAGATATCGCACCGCACATTGCTGACAACTTGTGCTTGTATTTGGTATGTCGGCCTCTGACATGACACCACAGCAAACATTGTTTGTTCACTACCCGAAACAGTTCCAAGACAGCAGTGCACAAGCTGGGACATGCAGCGTTGCTGCAACACGATAAGTCGGCTCTGGCTCTGCGGAATGGCAAAGCAGCATTGAATTCCGTATCACCACCTTGTCGCAAACGCCCTTGCAACGGAAGGCGCTCGGGTTGGCATGCCCAAACTCAGTATCTCTTGGCCAGGATGTGGGGGCATGGTATTCTGGCAGCTTGGTAAGCGCTTCAAACAGCTGTGGCTTAGGGTACTGGAGAAGTTTACCAGGCGCGCTCCCGCCATAACGCCGTGCACTGTTGGCGGAAGCAGGCGTCCTACAAGGGCTGTCCAAGCACTGCGACGTCAGGAACGTGCCAATGCTTGGCAGCAGCTCTGGCGCGTTCGTGACCGCAATAGCCGCGTGCGGGGTGGCCCCTCGGCACGCTGCTGAGGAGATGCTGCAGCTCCTTGTTCGGGACGGACTGACAAAACGGCGCACCGGCCTGCTCGGCATCATGGGTAAGGCAGGCGTACCTGGCGGTGCCATGCATACGGGCGACGCTGGCTGAGAGCCTGCGCCCTGACCCGTACAGCCGTACGCAGCCGTACACCTGCTTCACTGGCACAATATGGTTACGACCGGCATGGTGCATAAGGATGTACACACACGGCGATGTGGGCTGCGCAGCAATCAGCAGGCAGGGCCTGGGGCCGCCCTATCCTGATTCGCGCCCATGGTCTTGTGCAGCCAGGCGTGAGGATTGCCCACGTGCTACGGGCGCTGTGCGCGTCCTGTGAAGTGCCACCCACGTGTGGCCCGCCGTCGATGTGCGCAGGGTAGCTGTGCGTAGCCATGCTGTGAGCGCTGCGATCTGCGCACCTGTTGTGACACGGAACGAGCTGTCGACAGAGCGAAACGGCATCTTCGGATGGCAGTGAATGTTGCTGAATGTGATAGTACTGCAACCAGTTTCCCAAACCCATCTGCAGGTGGCGTCGCAAGAAAGTGGCTCGAAGTCTGTCTTCCCAACGACGCTGGTGAGGACCGTTGCGCATCAGGCTCGCACAGTGCAGTCTCCCCGGACCGCAGCCGGTACACCCTCTAAGCCTTGGAGTAGACAGTCGTCACAACACACGCCCTGCGTGCACAGTAATTATGGTTTGAGCGTATGACACGTGCAGTGGACACCACGTGTGGGCGGCGAGCCTGCCGCCGCGCACTTGTCATGGCGCACACGCCACCGGGCTAGCCGCTTGACTTGCAATCTTGCATCGCCACTGATGCTGTGATGTGCAGGCGCACTCCTCTCGCGGCGCTCCACGCTGCTGGTCACGGAGCTGCCCTTCCTCCGGACCCGCCACATTACGCACTTCGACTCCAAGCAGGTGCGCTGAACCACCGGACTGCAGCAGCGCGATGGGGAGGAAAGCTCCGTTAGGCAGTGTCACACGTGTGCATGGGGTACAGCACCTGCGGCCGCACGCCACTCTACCCCGCTGGGCTGCCGTCGCTCGCCCGCCCCTGCAACGCAATGTCGTATCATGCTCCTTGGGGACCGCAATGTCGTATCATGCTCCCTTGGGGACCGAACGTGAACCTAAGACTCCTTGACACACCGTCGCACCACCGTTGCACAGGACGTGCTGGACGTGGCTCTGGCGTCCGCGCACCTGCCGCTGCTGCTGGACGGCACATGGTACGCAAAGTGCCGCAGCCAGCCCGTCATCGATGGCGGCTTCTGGTGGTGGCTCAGCCGCTGCGAGCGATCCTACCTGACCCCAGGGGGCCTCGACCCCGCTGCAGGGACAACACAGGCGCCGGAGGCTCACATGCACCTCCCGTCCAGCGAGGGGTTTCTGCCCGCAGTTGAGGCAGGGGCGGGGGCTGGGAGCGGACGCCTGGGGGTCGCAGCTGCAGGCCCCGGGCTCTACCCAGCCACAGCAGCCGCGCGTCAGCAGCACCAGGCCGGTGACTTGTTGCAGCGGCCAGGACAGTACGGGGCAACCGCATCTCGCCTGTGGCCGCACCACCGCTTGACAGTGCCCCCGTTGTTAGCCGACGCGCTGGGCTCCTCGTCCTCTTCCGCTGCCAGCGACACGGGTGCGCAGCTCGCCTCCAGCGCACCTGGGTACGTAGGCCCCAGCGGGCACAGTCTACCAGCGGTGGCCTCGGGCCCAGTCACGCTTCAGGACCAGGGGCGCATGTCCACCAGTCCGAAAGGGAGCCCAGGAACAGGGACGGCTGCGTCGGTGGCGTGCCGCGGGAGGCCGTTGCCGCAACGGCCGTGGCAGTCGGACCGCTGGAGCGGGGAGCCCCTTGCCAGGACGCCTTGCGCACTCTCCAGGACTGCCCACAGCACGGCGAGCCCTGGAGGCGTGCTGACTCCCGATCCTCCGCGCAGCCATGCGCCAGCCCCGTACCGGAGTTCTCAGCCGCCGCCTGGTGCTCAGGGCATGGAGGGCGAAAGCGTACACCGTGTCCCGGACCCCACGCGGGTGCACATCATCAAGCCGTTTGATGACCCGGGGGTGGTCGCGGAGTGGAGCAAATTCCGGCGCTGGAGTGCGGGTGACCCGGGACTGGCCCGGGAGCTGATGGCCCGTGGGGAAGCGTTCGCAGGGCGGATGGTACAGGGCGAGCTGGGGTCGTTGTTGGCGGGTGTGGGGCAGACGTAAGAGTGGAATGTGTGGGCTTCCAGTACCCGTGGGTGCGATTGGCATGCTGTTGCAATATCACATTCAGGGGATGTGACTCGAGAGCGGTGAGTGCAGTCAAGACGTGTGCTTTGTGTGGCCCCGGCAGTCGGTTGGATACGCGTGAACCAGTGATGTGGGTGAGGGCGCGGCAGCCGTGCGCTGTGATTGCGAAGTATTCGTGCGGGTGAACGGCGGAGCAGTGAGTGATGAGGGCAAGTGCGAGCGCTGAGATGGGCCTGACGTGAGGGACACGAGTGTTCAAGCACCGACACTTATTATTTGGAGATTCGTTTAGGGTTTCTGCGTTGCATCACATGTCGAGCAACTTACAGACATGCATTGCTGCGTCCCGTTTCTCTGCCTATCAGCGCCGCCTGCGTGGCAATGGGGTTACGGACACGCGTGCGTCACCTCACCTCATACCAGCGCTGGCAGGCGCTGTCAACCCCAGGATACCCGTAAGCATGAATAGGCGCAAGGATGCACAGTATTCACAGGTGCATCCTGGTGCATCATGAGGTGTAAGGTACCATGCAGCGCATGGGGCTTGGTCGCATCTTTCCGCATGTCCAAAGCCAGAATGCAAAATTACATAGGAGGGCCAGAATTTAGGCATGCAGAGTCCATGTACACCTGAGACCTAAGCCAAACTACGTCACTGGAAGGGCAACAGGGCAATACACCTCACCAGGGGATGGACACAGCACGCAAGGGCGGCTACGAATTATCGAGCAGGCGAGGCAGGTGGCGAGTCTGTGTTGGTGGGCCACGCAACACCACACCTCCACACGACCGCCGGGCCCGGACGAAACAGTGCGTCTCCGGCACCGTGTCCCATGCGCGCGGGGGACACGGTCTGGTCTACGCGTGTACGGCTACTTTGTCATGCTGCCGTGTAACAGCGGGATAGCACAACATTCAGAACATTTGCGTACCACTGCCACCCACAACTTTCTCGTGCTTGTAGAGGTTCTTCCATTTTGCCAGAACACGTCCTATCACAGAGTCTCCGTCTCGGGCACTAGAGGCAACGCATTCGGCTTTTTCGGCAGACAGTCTATTGACACGAACATTTGTAACGTCGCGCTGTTACAACTGCTTGTGCCATAGCAACATCATTCCTTCGAGGAGCTGCGCCTTTCCTAAGTAATCATGCATAAACCACATTTAGCGGAGTGCTACCATAAAGAACTGATCGCAACATTACAGGTCGGTGTAGGCAGCGTTCAGCTGCCGCTTGATGTTGCATGGCTACCAGTGGAGTGCGTTTCCCCACAAGGGACTGATGCGGCCTTGCCCCTGGGTCGCGCAGGCCAAGGGCAAAATCCCACGGACAATGACTGCAGCGGATGAGCGGAGAGAGAGGAGAATGGGAACACAGTGGCTCGTATCTTCCCAGGTCCCTTCGGGCGCGACGCCGTTCTGACCCAGATGGTGGACAAGGCTACGGAGCGGATAGATGCGGTCACCGGGAGATCTTCTAGTGAGCCTCGGCCCCTGGGTCACCAGGGGAGCGGCATGCGCCGGGATCCAGCTGCCAGGGCTGCCCTCACGGTGAGTCCGTGCGCTGTACAACCAGGGTTGCCACCTAGTGCTACCTGGTGCTCCAAATGCTGAGGCTCCTGGGCGCTCCCGACGCTCTGGCCCCTCCCGTCCAAAAGCGCTGATATCGTATCCCATGATCATTGAAGTTCGCAACGCCTTATGGTTAAAGTCACATATGTCCGGCTTGTGTGCACTCTGCATGCACTCTAGGTCCATGAGCACTATCCAGCATCCCCCGTGTGAACGCATATGTGGCAAGCAGCTGGGCTGTGCCACCCGGGTGACAACCTCCTGAGTCCAATCAGCGATCAGGGACTGGCCGTGGGCTTGTCCCTTCCACGCCCCGCGGCCGCAACCCGGACACCACGAGAGGGTGAAACACGACCGCTTACCCTCTTGACACCATGCGTCACTGCCTTTCATCCCGGCACAGGCACGGCTATCGGAGGTGGAGAAGGAGCTAGCGGCGGAGCGGGAGGCACGGCGAAAGCTGGAACAGGAAATGGATCAATTCCGGGAGAGTGCATCACGCGGGGGTGCATGAGCACGTGTTCGGCGCGGCCTGCGTTACGCTTGGGGTGCTACAACTAGAGCTCAGCAGAAGGATGCGTTGGCGCATGTTTGTTCTTTCATTGCATGTCCCGCGCTGCTGGCTTTTTGCGACGGCTGCATATGGATGGCTTTGTATATGGGACGCCTCGCTTGCCATACGCGAAGGTGCACCAGGGCATGTGTTTGGGGAACTGTACCGTAGCGAGGGCGGAAGCTGAGGGAGGCCAGTCATACTGCTGTGTGGTGCAATGCCTTGTGGTGGGTTGTTATAATGTAGCAAGTACCAGTTCCATCGACGCTGCATCAGAGCACTTGTGAGAGGGATGTAGGAGTTGCATGGGTAGGTAGGTGCGAGTGGCCCTTGGGGGTAAGGCACAGGAGCTAGCACCCCTACAGAATTGGCGTGCTGGCGGCTGCACGGTATGTTTTAAGGCGCGGTCGGAAAGTGGCTAAGATGTTGCCAAGCGTTGTTTTGGAGACCCTGGTCTAATATGTACGGGCACCTGCAGAAACGTGATGCTGTGATGCAGGACGGCGGAGGATGTCGGAGGTCCAGGTCGATCTGCAAATGAGGGCGGTGGTATGACCGGCTGGACGTTTTGCTGAGCGGCTGTCTCAGCCTTACGCCGGAATTGATGCGGACGGGCTGTGCCTGCGTGCGCCCTCGTGTGTACGCACCAGGGGAGGTCTCCCCTGGTACGCACTGGTATGCGCAAGGCACGCAGTTGGTGTTCCACGATGGTGTCTTGGCGACAGCGGCTCAATGTGTCACGCATCATTGGTATCCTACCGGTATCTACCAAGGCCCAATGTGCCGGTCCCAGTTGTCCAGGTAGCTGTAGGCTCTTGGGAAGGCCAGGGAAGGCCCAGGTCAGGGGAGGTCTCCCCTGGCCCAGGTTACTTGGCGCGTTGCAGGGGAGTGCAGGCCTCCCACGTGCAAGCCCCCAAGCGTAGAACTGCCAACCTGTGTCCGGTCCGTTTGACCGCATTCCTTGTAAGCACTTGTAAGTGCTGCTAATTGCACATGGGGGCTGTCCAGGGTTTGTGAAAGAGCTCAATCTTATGCACTGGGACGGTGCTGAGGGGACCGACTGCGGGGCTGAGGGTCGTGAGGGAGCGTGCACAAGACACCAGGCGAGTCTTACGGGTTCCAACGTTCAAGCCTCATACGCGCATGCAAGCACCATAACAACAGGAGTGCACATGCAGGAATACCGTGGCAAGATTGTCTGGCAACAGGAATTGGGAAAATCAACTGCTACTCACACTAATAACCGTCCTTAATGCCATCCTTCTCTATATCTCTCCTGTCCCATTCCCTTCTTGCAGCACATCCTGCCCGACGCCATGACCAGCCCACTCACAGTCCTCGCCAAGGTGCTACTGGACCAGCTGATGGCAAGCCCCGCAATGACGCTCCTGAACTTGGCTGTCATGCGCTGCTGGGAGGGCAGGCCAGGGGAGGCCCTGCCGTACGCGTCGGCAAAGCTGGCGCCCGCCATGCGCGCCAACTACGCCCTGTGGCCGCTGGCGCCTGGTCAACTTTTCGCTGGTGCACCCCGCGCTGCGTGTCCTCTACTGCAATAGAGTCAAGGTGGTGTGGGTGGTGCTGCTGTCTACGATACAGCACGCAGGAGGGCGTCGATGCGGCTGGCGTGGCTGGGAGTAAGGGGGCGGCGGGGATGGGGACGGAGATGGGGACTAGGCGTGTTGAAGAGGCCGCAGAGGTAGCATTCGTAGCAATGAGGCTGGGGGTAGCGGTGGCGGCGGGAAAGGGGTGGCAGCGAGGCAGGAGGCAGAGTGGGGAACGGCGGGGGCAAGGGTGAACGTGCAACGGTCACAGGAAGGCTGGTGGAGCGGGGCGGGTGGAAAGTACTGTTGGTCGGCACGCAAGCTTGCAGGATACCATAGATGCTGCAAGGGCAGGCACGGAGCTCGCAGGCAGAGGAAGTACGGTACCGCCACGCACGGCATGGGCGCTAAAGCTGTAAGCCAGAGTGAAGGCGGTAAGCGTTGGCGAGAAGGCACATTCATCAGTTACGTGTGCAGCCTTCATTGGCACGTGACTGTGGCAGGAGCGCATTTGCACGGTGGCCAAAACGGGTGGCTGAGCCTACGAGGTGACAGCCGGAGAGTGGGGACAGCAGGTGCTGTGCGACATCAGGGGTAGCCCTTTCCGGAAGGTGGTGGTGCTGGATCTGGGAGGCCTTGGGCCCATTTACTTTCAAAAACTTTGTATTATGAGGTCTGACTTGCAGCAGCCTGCATTTTGGTGGGAACACGGTGCCGATAAGAGCTTGGGGGCTGTCGACGTGGTTGACCGGTGGCCCTCAACTGGTGACGCACCTTCCCCCTTAATGCCTGTCACCCATGCACGTCGCTCAATACGAGCGCATCATTTCCTTTCAGTCCATGGGTGAGCTGAGGTGGCAGGGGATAGTCCTAGTGGCCACACAACCGCTCCAGGCGCCGTCGGGCAGTGGATTCAGCAGCCAGCAGAAGGCGACGCATGGAAGGCCGTTACGGGTGGGGCTGTTGCGGGTCAAGGCAAGGGCGAGCCAACCTGTACCGCTGTAATTGATCAGCTTCTTTCTCTCTTAAACAAAACGCTGTCTTACTGACACGCCGGTCGAGACTGCAACACCGGACTGGCAACTGCGAGTCCTTGTCCTGACCACGATGCAAGACAACCACCATAGCTTCTGCTAAAATTTGGTTAATCTGCTTTATAACCGGATCGCCTTTATAGCGAGCCCCAGCGACGGGCGGAATAGGAAACGCCGCTCCCAACCGACCTCGCTTAGGCGGGGCCGGCCGCAGGCGCGAGTACCATTTAACGGCTTATATTCTACAAATAGTTGCTTGCAGCTGTGGCGGGGCGGCCTTGGTGTCAAGGCGATGTCATCGGGTGCCAACTCCCAGGCGGGACGTGTCAGGGATGTCACCGTGGCACCAGCGTCAGAAGCTATCAGCCACACGTTTGTCAACCATGGCAGCACCACGCTACAGCTGAGCTGGGGTGATGCAAACTACGACACGTATCATGGGCCGCTGGAGCCTGGGTGCAGGGTGGTGGTGGGTGAGTGGGCAACGTTCAGGGGACAACTGCTCCGTGGGCTCTGACCGCGCCCTCTTACGTCGCCCCGGTGCGCGGTCCCTGAACATCAACACCGCTGCACTGAAGCGCTTGCGACTTGGACCTGTCACCAGGTTCTTACGCAACCACGGAATGGCGGGTGCGCGACTGGTCGAAGGGCACCGAGCTTGCCAAGTACAGTGGTAGGACAGATACCGCTGTGTTGACCGCGGTGGACGTTCGCTGCCTTGCGCGCCCTGCATGTAGACAACTACCTTGACACCCTGATTGCACCATCACTCTTACTAGTGTTGTGGCCGTGTGCATATGATCCCCGCTTCGGTGCGGTCAGTAGGTGCATTCGTAAAGGACACCCAGACATCCGCCGCTGACATGTGCACCCTCATTGCTGAGCCCACACACGTCACAGTGCCCACCTGTGAGCTGCCCAAAGCAGCGCAGCGTACCTGCACGCTTCCTTAAACTCCCCTTGGCACATGGCCTGTGAATGTACCGGACGCAGGCCCCTCTGCGACCATTACAGTCAACGCGGACGGCACCATTTGTACGGAACGCTGCCCCCAAGGAGGTGGGTAAACGTTACTGCGTTCCTTTTCCAGCCTTATTCCAGCCTAAAACGTTGATGCACTACCACTTTGCTCTCTGCCTACTGGCACTCCCTGCACAGGGGCGGTTGCGGCGGGCAGAAGCAACACAGCCACACCGCAGGCAGCTGCCTCCCCCACCGGCGAAGGAGCGGACACAGCAGCAGCAGCAGGGCAAGGCCAGAAGCAAGAGCAGCAGCCCCTACAGGCCACCAGTCACCGCTTCGTCAACAACACGGCAGAGGCTCTGGAGCTAAGCTGGGGCGATGCCTTTTACGACAACCACCACGGGGTGTTGGAGCCGGGAAAGAGCACCGTTGTGGGTAAGTATTGCACCGTGCGGTACCATTCCGTACCATGTACGCTGTGCCGTACACATAGCAGGACAGGCAGAAGGCAGGCGGTCCACAAGTCCACTGTGCGCGGGGCTCCGAAATGGAGGCATCGCTAAACGCGTGTCGTCGGCCATGTTCTGCATGTTGATTTTCCTTGCCCCGCTACCCCCATCCAGGTGCCTACACCATTCACACATGGCGTGTCTGCAACTCGAGCGGCGCCGTGGTGGCGTCGGTCACAGGTGAGGCCACTTCCTACGCCCAAGCCAAGCCCCGGCCTCGTTCCGGCGGCCCGACATGTGCCTCTCTGCCTTGCCTTGCGTCACCTGCCCGCTTGACAACCCTGCTGTGCTAGTGGTACGCGGCAGCAGCAGCACCAGTGCTTACTACAAACCGCATGGCGTATGTTGCGCTGATTACACATGTTCGCCACATGCTGGCCAGTGCTGAACTAGTGAGCTTCAACGCACATCGTCATGTGTCGTTGTGCCGGCACAGGCTCGTCAGCGGTTGTTACCATCGGCCCTGACGGCGTCCAGACGGATCAGGGCGGCCCCGCCTCCGCACCTGCAACAGCCTCCACGTCAGCAGCCTCGGCGGCCTCCTCTGGCAGCACTTTCCACCGCTTTGTCAACAACACGAGAGAGCCCCTTGACCTCAGCTGGGGCGATGACCATTACGACAACCACCACGGGACCGTGGAGCCGGGGAAGAGTGTGGTGGTTGGTGAGTGCTGCCAGGGTCTAGCGTGCTCCACAGCGGAGTGCAGTTTCTGTGTCGGCATGAGACGGAAGGGCTGAGCTGTATTTTGCCAAGCTGATGACAACAGCCGCAACGGTCCTGGTGTTGGACGGAGCTTGGTCTTGGCTGAGCTGGTGGACTCGGCCTTCTTCGGCTTAGCTGTTTGTTGCATACGTCCCTAGCTGTAGGACGTGGAATGGCCATGACGGAACTGTGCTGTTTGTCCGTTGCCCTTCCGAGCAAGGCACCTACGAGCTGCACACGTGGCGGGCGAGGAGCAAGACACGTGGCGTGGTGGCCACGTACGGAGGTGGGGTCCTGCTTGCCTTCAGCTGTAGAAGAGCGGACAACTGACCTGAAGGCGTTAGCTGTTGTACGCATGCGCCTCTCCAGCTCGCCTGCTTTCCTGGGGCCCGGGTCCACGTACGAGCTCCCTGTCCGCCCTGCGACCACCCCAATCCCATCCAGGGCCCTCCGCGGCAGTCACCATCACCCCGACGGCTTCTCCACCGAGCGCATCTCCTCCCCGTACGCCACAACAACACCAATAGCCACCGGAAATGGCAGCAACAGCAGCAACAGCAGAAGCAGCGATTGCGCCCCAGGGTCAGGCCCCGGGGCCACCCTGGGGGCTGCTGCTGCGGCTGCTGCTACTGCGGCTGGCGCGCTGCAGGCTGCTGCCGAGTGCTATGCGCTGCGTCACAAGGACGTGCACACCGTCGAGTGGAACGGCCAGACCAGCGAGAGCACCTTCCACCTGTTCGTCAACGAGACGCAAGAGCCCCTAGACGTCAGCTGGGGCGACGAGCACTACGATACGCACTACGGAGTGGTACCCCCTGGGAAGAACCTGTTTGTGGGTGAGTGGGGGCAGACTGTGGACTACGATACGCTCTACGGGGTCATCCTGCCGGGCAAGAACCTCTTTGTGGGTAAGGCCAGACGTGGGTTTGGGGTAACTCCGGTTGTGTGTGACGTCGTCCAGTTGCGGGCGACGAGCATGACGATACGCACTACGGGGTGATGCCCCCTGGAAAGACCCGGTTTGTGGGTGAGTGAGGGGAGACCTGTGGACGGGGTGGAAGGGCGTGCAGGACCCTGGTTTCACGTTTGCGAGGTGTCAAGAAAGCCGCCTCGGGCACAGATGGAGCCAGCGTGTCCTGAAAGGGTGAGCTGGTGCTCGGAAAGGGACAGCAGTGACGTGGTACGGCAGTTCCCCAATGGGTTGCCTGTGGGGGAGCGCTTGCCAGTTGCTAGTTGTCCCCTGGCAGTAGTGGGCCCGACAGCTAGCTGTACAACAGCCCGGCGTGTGCGTGGCTGGCAATCCCAGAACACCGCGCACCTCGCCTCTCCGGCGAACGGGTACTTGAGATTGTGCCCAGTGCCGCACGTCTATTCACCTCAGCCGACCGCGGAGCGTGTTCAACGCTTCACCGCTTGCGATTTGCTACATTGCTACTGGAGGCTACGAGCTATAGCTGCGAGCCAACCTGTGTCCCACGTTCGCGGCCCCCTCTTTTCGCCAGGCGCCTTCGCACTGCGGCAGTGGCGTGGGTAGTTGACAGCACACCTCTCGTCTCCCTTAGTCCCCCTTAGTCTCCCTTGGTCTCCCTTCACCCTCTGCCGTACTGCTGGTCTTCGCATGCCTTACGGCCTTGTCTCATTGTTTTGCGCCCTCGCCCCAGGTGCGTACACGCTGCAGCAGTGGCGTGTGCGCAACGGCTCAAGGCACTGTTGGCCACATACTCGGGTGGGTGTCAGTTGGTGGTGGCTGGGGGGCAGGTGGTCGCCGGTTGGCAACTAGCGGTGGCTGGGGTGCAGGCGGTTGCCGGGGTGCAATTTGCGGTGGCTGGGGCGCAGGTGGTTCCGGGTGGGCGCAAAGGGACTGCTGGCTACACACTCGGGTGCCTGCCGTTGGGAGGTGGCTGGGGCTGTGGCTGTGCACCGGTGCGGCGGTGGCATAAGCACGGGTGGTTCCCGGTGGGTGGCGGCTGGGACCGTCAACGTGGGGTCCGCGCCTGACCCGTAGCCATGCATAGTCAGCCAGACGTGGTGGTGGTGGTGGAGTGCCCGTGGAGCACCGCGAGATTGTCCACCATGTCGTGCGGACATGGGCACACGTGCCGCCAGCATGACCGGTATGGTCCCCCGGTTGCGTGCCCGATGGCTGGCGGTCTTAACAAATGTATGCGCCGGTTTTCAATAGAAAGGAGCGGGCGTTCCACGTGGTTGGCCGTTTACCACTTGCAGGTCCCTCGGCCACCATCACGGTGCATGCCGACGGCACCGTGACCACGGAGCGCAACGAGCTGGGCGGGGAGGACGGGGAGAGCGAGGGCGGGCAGCGGGGCGCAGGAGGAGCCTATTGCAAGCGGGCTAACGTCCTCGGCATGGACGTGTGGGTAAGTGGGGATACCGCACTTGAACTGCCACAGTGTGTTGGTCTTCACTGCCCAACCTGGGGGCAGTAGGTCAGCAACTGCTGGATGCGCAGCACACAACAGCGCTCTGCATTGTATGTAGGATGTGCTAGATGATCTGTGCCGCCGCCGCAGGCCCTGGGCAATGGGTTTGAGTCTTTTTGAGTTTCCCTTGCTGCCCAGTTTGGTACCTTGGTATGCATGAGCTAAGCTGACAGTTGTAGCCAATTTCCGACTGATTGCCTTCCTCCCTTACGACGACACTCACCAGGCGTTCAACTGCGTTCCTGACTCCGCCGTGTGTCGGCTGGTGGCGGTGGTGCACTCCATGCTGGGCAGCTGCCCCCCGGCCGTGCTGCAGCGCATGGTTGGGGCGGGGGCGGCGTTCGCGGTGTTTGGGCGGGAGCAGGTGGTGTCGGGTGAGGGGACGGGGGTTGTGGGCAGGTGGCGTCGGGGGCTGGCGGGGAGGGGCTGGGCAGGTGGCGTCGGGGGCTGGCGGGGAGGGGCTGGGCAGGTGGCGTCGGGGGCTGGCGGGGGAGGGGCTGGGCAGGTGGCGTCGGGGGGCTGGCGGGGGCGGGGTTTGGGCAGGTGGCGTCGGGTGAGCGGGGGGCGGGGTTTGGGCAGGTGGTGTCGGATGAGCGGGGGGCGGGGGCGGGGCAGCTGGTGTCGGGTGAGCGGGCTTGCAGTTGAAGGCGCCAGCGCACCCGATTAAGGAGGGTGCACTGACCCGGCACGCCGGCGAGGGTGCGAGCAGCCAGGCTGCTCTGCCTGTCGCACCGGCTCCTGATCTTGAAGTGTGGACTGAAGCACGGTACGGTAGTGACTATGCATGGCGTGGCTTAGTGCAGCTGGGACCATGCCTAGCTGTGTATTGACCCTTAGCCACGCCGTCCTAGCACACCTTGGTCCCCATGTGCCGCCCCGCTCCCCCTTCCCGCCCCAACCCCCCAGACGTCCCCGCTCACCGCTTCATGCGCTACAACGCGGGCCGCTGCCTCAACACCACCGCCCGGGGGCTGGGGGGCACGCCGGCGGTGCCCGTCACCAGCTGCGCCGAGGAGAACCTCACCATGGAGGGGGACGGGTGGGTGGCAGTGGTGGTGCTGCTGTTGGTCTTGTTGCTATTGGTGGCAGTGGTGCATGGAAGGGTGACGGGTAAGCCCTGGGAAATTGGAACCAAGCACCTCCGTTGCGGGAGCGCCGGATGTCCTGCCAACACTGCGACACAAAAAGCCCACGGCCAATTAATCCCACACCTTCGCACGCACTTTGCAAAGAGCTATCAATACATCACAGCAGCGCACCCAATGTAGGGGGCGCATATCGGCCGGCCACCTTACGTCACGGCCTTCGAGCTGAGCCTCACGTCCCGCCATGCGTGCCCGGTCCCTGCGCCCCAGGCTGTACGGCAGCATGAGCATCCTGGTGCACGAGGCGGGCCATGCGGTGCTCAACATGGGCATGACGCAGCAGGATGTGGAGGAGCTGTGCGAGGCATACACAGCGGCAGTGCAGGTGGGGTGGGTAGGGGTGCGGGTAGGGGCATTGTACTGGCTTGTATGCCTAATACCGTATGCCACATGGGTAGGGATGTGAAGAGCTGTGCGAGGCATACACGGCGGCAGTGCAGGTGGGGTGGGTAGGGGTAGGGGTAGGTGGGCGGGTGGCTTGTGTGGTAAGGCGTAGCTCTGGTAGTGCGGCGTGTGCATGGGCAGGGATGCGCCCGCGGCCGTTATCGTGAGAGCAGGTGCTGCGAATGCGCAAAGCAAGACGTAGTGGGGCGGCGCTTGCTCTACATGATGAAGGTTGGCGCATGGCGCCTTACGGAGCCCACAGTAGCATGTGGACCGGGTGGTGGTTCATGGTGGTTCATGCCTACTGTAGATGGCACCCTACCGCGCCTCCTGCCCTGTGCCTTCTGCCCTATCTCGTCCTCGCAGGACCAGCTGTACCCCTCCGACTGCTACATGCTGACCAACGAGCAGGAGTACTGGGCAGTGGGTGAGGCGGCGCGAAAGGGTTACATGTGCTCTTTCTGCTGTCGCGCTTTGTGGATTGTCGGTAGACGGGGCCCAGGCGTCCTTAAAGCACAACGCTGTTATGCTGGGGTGTTGCAGCGGATGTGTTTGCATGCGCGCTGGTACACGGTGTATGTGGCGACCAGCGGGCCAACACTCTCCGCCCGGATTTCAAGTGCAAGACGTGTGTCCCGCACATGCCCCGCGCATGCCCCCCCCCCATCACCACTCCTCCCCTCCCCAGGCGCTGAGTCCTGGTTCGAGAGCACGTTGACGCCTGCACCCGCACGTACTGACATGCTGAGGTGCTCCCGCATTTTCTACGCCCCCCTTGCCACCCCCACCCCAGGCGTGGAGTCGTGGTTCGAGAGCACGATGCGCGAGGACGTCAACGGCGGCGTGCGCACGTGCCGCGCTGCGGGCGCACGACCCGCGGCTGGCGGCGCTGCTGCAGCGCGCCTTCGGGGACGGGGCCTGGAGGTACCACCACGACTGCCCGCGCCCGCTCAGCTGGCACCTGTCCACGGTCAAGGACCCGGAGTGGGTTAACAATGCTACGGGGCAGCAGGAGGAGGAGGGTGGGAAGGCAGCTGGACGTGAGATGGCCGCGGGCGCGGGTGGGGTGGTGGAGGAAGCTGAGCAGGCGGAGGAAGGGACGTCATTCTCCAAGGCGGGAGGTGAAGCAGGTGGTGGGGATGTGATGGTAACGGGCGTTGCGGAGGCGGTGCATTTGGCGGCACCGCCCAGTGGGAACAAGGGTGGGGCAGTTGGCGCTGGGGTGGGTATGGAGCCACGGCAGGTGGCTTTGGAGGATCAGGAACGCAACGGGGTAGAGGTACCGGTGGTGACCGTTGCTGCTGCCGTGCCTGGCGTGCAAGGGGAGTGGGCGGGTGTGCGCGGGGCGAGGGGAGAGTCCGCGGCGGGTGGCGCGGCAGGAAAGTGAATAATGAGCAGGTTGTTCATGGCTTACCTGGACTGGGTGCGATGCTAGAGTGTCAGGTGGCGGGGTCACCAAAATACTGATAGAGTGTGCAGGCAAGGGGTTAGCAGATGCTGGAGATAGATGGTGATCGATCGCTCAGGGGTTGTATGCCATCACCCAGATGGCGTCAAAGTCTTCTGCGAAAAGGGGTACCGATAGTATTATGAGTGCAGTGATCTGCGGTATGGTTGTGGGCGGTTCGGGGACTGGTACGGGTGCGCCTCGTGGGTTGAGCGGGAGTGAGTCGGAGCAAGCTGCGAGGAGCACAGCTGTCGTAGTGCCGGTGATCCTCGGGACAACGGCACAGCTTTGTTACGAACGGGTTGAATTGTGCTCATAGGATTGCTGTGATGCCTAGAAGGCCTGTGGTCAAGCGTGTGCGGATATTTCATGTTGTGCATCAGTGGCCGCAGGTGGCTGCTTGAGGCCTACACCTGGAGTTGACTTTGCTAAGTACCGTAACCCTTACCATCAGCCGTTCGGTCCAAGAAACGCGTTTCGGCCATCACGTGCCTCCGTGCAAGGACCCCAGCACCGCTAAGCGTTGTTATCACAGGACTAAATCCGCATTTACAGCCTAGCATGTACCGCACATGGGGGAAGGGTCCAACGCAAAGAACCGACCGCACCGGGTTATGGGTGCACTCAGGCATCGAAGGCCTGTCTCAAGCCACAGTCTGAGCGCCAACCACGTGAACAAAGTTGGGTGTCGACCCGGCTCATCACCGTGCGGTCATGACTCATGGGGTACTGCTGCTGCCCAAGCAACAAACAGGACGTGCAGCAGTCAGGGTCTCAGGGAGCGAGAACGCTTGACACCAGGGGAGGTCTCCCCTGCCTGACACAGCGCATCAGCATGTACACTCTCTCGCTCGTGCACCCCACTCGCAGCACAGACGCATCCAAGTCATCCTTTGTTGCGGTCGCCAGCAGCTAATCAATGCGCGCCTCCGACACAAGATCATGCACGTTGCGCAATCACCGGTCCAACACCTGACCCTGCATCTTTGTGGTCAGGCAGTGCGGTGCGAATGCATGTCATGTGCGTGGTAGGGACCACATGCTCCAAATGGGATCAGGTACACGTGTGCAGTTGCGCTGTCCTCCGTACGCAGTGCAGTTGCTACTGATCGCACGCATGTCAGTACAGCCACAGCGGGCACTACCGGTACTCAACTGAGTACCGGTAGTGCTCAACTGGCGGCGCTCTTCGCACCACCCCTGCGCCAGGAGGGCATCCCTACGGGCTGGAACCCGAACAGCACGTCAATTGTTTACCCACATAATAACATGCATGCTGCACCGCACTACACTCACACAGAGATAATCGTGCTGCTCAGGTTATTAGGGCCAGCCGTGCGCACGTATTCCCAACCGCCGCAGCCGTTGGAATAGTTTGTACACGTCAGCAAGGTAGGCTGACCCGTCCACCCCATGGGGCCCCCACTGGTTCTTGAGAGGATCAAAGTTGAAGTGAGGCTCCCAAAATAGCTCGTCAATGAGGGCTGCGTAGTTATTATACCCCGCAACACCAGCATGTGGGCCAAGGGAGGCTGCTATTGCTGTTGGCGCCGGCAAAGACTGTTGCGTGGGTTGCCCGCCTGACGCTGTCTGTGGCGGCGGCGTGCCCGTAGAGTGCAACACTAGGGCCACGGGTGACCACGTAAAAGGCACGTTAGAGGCACGTGAAGGGTGCCATCACGTGCCATCACGTCCAGCATCACGCGGCACGCAAGATCATAACGTACACACTACGCGGTATGCAACGTGGAACGTCAGGAGCACCACGCAAGGGGACGTCCCCTTGCGTGGTGTCTACGTACAACCCATGTGCTTTACGTGGCCCCCTTACGCGTGTTTGATGACCCGCTTAACGCTTACGTACACCCTACGTGCCCTGTAACGTGCCACGCAAGGCCATACGTAAGCACAACTGCCACGTACGGTAACGTCCCCTGACGTGCCACGCAAGACAAGGCGTAAGCATGACTGCCACGTACGGTAACGTCCCCATACGTGGGCCCCTTACGCATGTTTGATGACCCACTTAACGCTTACGTACACCCTACGTGCCCTGTAACGTGCCACGCAAGACAAGGCGTAAGCATGACTGCCACGTACGGTAACGTACCCTTACGTGGGCCCCTTACGTACGTTTGATGACCCACTTAATGCTTACGTACACCCTACGTGCCCTGTAACGTGCCACGCAACACATGGCGTATGCGCTACTGCCACATGTGGGGACGTCCCCTTACGTGGCTGCTTCCGTATGTTTCAAAGTGCACGAAATACATCACGTATACATGACAGAAAATGCCTGCGCACTCAGCAGTAACCCACAACACATGCTGCGCCCAACCCTTAGCGGTGTAGCCCCTCCTGGCCGAACAAGCAGTGTTGGTACCCTCAAAACCCATGACCAAACTCAGGGTGATAAAAGTGTTGCCCAATCCCACTTCGAATGAGTACGCACGCACCACCGACGATGCACGACTGAGCGCATGAGACTCACCGTACCAGTAATCCATGGCTGCTACTCAGTCCTGAGTTCGCCTTCTGGCTCCCGTGCAAGGGCAAGGGGGCAAGTTTCGGGGAAGCTCCAAACAGCAGGAAGCATGGACACGTGCGGCTCAGACATTTCTGAAGCTGCATAAGCTAGAAAGCTAGGACCCCTCTACACCAAACCCCCATTTTGGCAATGGAGGACTCTCAGGCATATTGTGTCCTGGCGCAACCGATACGGTGATGACAAGGGAGCGGCAGTGAAGCAACACATCGTACCAGAAGCTCTAGAGCCCAGCAGCTTCCGTCAGGCGGTTGTGGCGTCCTGCAAGGAGAACGAACTCAAGTTCAGTGGCCCGCCAGAACCGTCCCACCCAAACCGTCCACAGCCTATTTTGTTTGGGCAGAACTCTCAGACTCATCCAGATTACACTCAAATGTGATTGCAGAAATGCTCTACAGCACAGAGCCATATCTTGACTTGGCGCGATCGGTTGTAGCGCGGCCTTCTACTCCAACCTAGAGCGTTGACCGCATCAGCAATGCATCACGACGATTGCAAAGACTGGTGAAAAGGTCATGGATGCAGCAGTTACCTTGCGCTTCGGTCCCAGGGGCCCCGCAGGTTCTAGCGCAGCAATTCAGCGTACAGACCTGCGAGTCAAAACAGAAAAGGCATCTCATTGCATGTTGTTCTACAACGTGTGTGCATTTATGCTGAGCAGAGGGCCGGGGGCGAAAACAGGCGTGACAAGGTTTGACCGTTCTCTTCTGCGCTTGCGCAACGCCAGTTGACTCACCCTTCATCGCAAGCATTGTGAAAACAATTGTGCCAGAAGCCGCTCCTCTAGATGCAGAGTCTGCGCGGTTGCAGCTGGCCTGCAGCCAGTCACCAGCCAGCGTTAGTTCAGTGATTAGGCACAACACAACGAATAGCAGTGTATGAGAAGTTACTTCAAATTTAGTTTGAAGTGGTGCAGCAGCTTGTATGGTGGCCCCCAGCTGTTTGAAACAAGCGTACGGTCCGCCGATGCAGCGTCCGATGCAGCTTTCTGCTGCCGCGCTGTTCGTAAAGAAGCATTGAAACATGCTAATCATCTGCGCTTTTCATCCATGAGTTGCATCGCATGCAGTGCCGCAGCGCAATAGCGTTCACCATGCCTTGAGGCCTCTCCCTGCAGGGCCTGCTCCGCCGTGCCTTGGCACATTGGCGGGCCCTCAAATGTTGCCAGAATCATTGCGTGCCATTGCATAGGAAACAGCATGGAAACCTAAGGTGACAAGGCAGAGAATGCAGGCGTCCTTGGCACAGGAGGCGGACCGGTTGCACCCAGCGACCAAGGGGAGGCAACTACCCTGGTTGCGGCACATGCGAGTAGCCGTAGGACAGCCCCTACTACCGCTTGCCCTGCTACACACCGGTACACACCAAATGTCGTATCAGCATGCAGTGTAGCACATGCGTACATTATTGGTAATGTGTGTGAAGGGTTTCCCACGGTCAGCTCACCTGCTTGCCACACGCGCTCCACACCCCGCCAGCCAGTGCACCGCCCACGCCCGAGCCCAGCGACCATGCAGTACCATGTTATGCATGTATATGCGCTGTCTGGAGCGTTTGGGTCGTTTCGTACGTGCCCGCGCGTGCCCTCATCGGCCTGCAAGTGAACAGGATTACAGTACTGAGTACCAACCATTCAGGTGCGTGCTACAAGCAACCCACAGCTCTCACCCAGTCCACAGCGCCGTGTCGCTTCCTGCAACGCGCCAGCCAGGCAATGAACCATTGCATTCTATGCTTATAAGGTACCTGAAGTGACACTCTGAAAGGGTCGTCCCGCGCACAACATGTGCCTCCAACGGCAAGCAAGCGGACCGGGTCACACAACCGTTTTGGTCATACCACCCCACACAGTCCACAGCGCCGTGCCGCTCCCTACAGCGCGCTGCACGAATAATCAACCCTTGTATACAATGCCGAACAGGTACCAGATGTGTTACTCCAAGAGGCCAGCCCGCGCATGTCATGTGCCCCCACCGGTACAGAAGCAAACCGTAGCTGCATAGGAGATGTACCCGACATGGCTCCCACTGGCTCCCAGCACAGTACCGCTCCGTTTGGCGCTTCACAGGCGCCATTAGCTCGTCAGGACATGGCTCGCGGCTTGTTCAAATCTCCCCTGTAGCATGCCCGCCGCGCGTGAACATGTCGGTGCGCTTCGCGCACGAAGGCAACCACGGGTACCTCATGGGGCAGGTGACCCTCTACTTGGCGCAACCCCCCCTGAAGCGCCATCCCGCTACCTGTGACCTGCTGTGACGCTTCACAAGGCAAGGTTCCATAAGATAACAATATGTTAAGCTGTATACATCGGTGTTGCCCAGCTGACAGGCACACCCGCGTGCGCGTTTCGCCAGGGTCCCCTGCTGCCCATCTACCGCTACCCACACAACTCACTCCCGGCCGAAGGCGCCACGCTGCTCCGTGTGGTGCTTCACAGGCGCACGGAATTATTGCTTACGATAATTGTGAGAAATCTGATTTGAACCTTTAAGAGGTCCACTGCGCGCGAACATGTGCCCCTAGCAGCGCGAACGCAACGAGGGGCATTCAAACTCCCATGTGCCGCACCTCCACCCCCCATGCTCATTCCCTCACACCATCCCGCTCCCTGTAGCATTTCCCCACACAGCTAAAGTCGACAACAAACGTGCCCTTCGGGCAATATATTGCGGGCTAAGCGAGAAACCGCCTCACGAACGAGAGCAGGGTGCGACGCACAAGGCATGAGTGGGTGGAGTGGGTCACCTGCTAAACCCGTCCCGTCCAGCCCCTGCGCGCCCAGCCCGTGCACCGCCCAATACCACGCCGCCTTCGTGCGCACTGCAAGATACAAATTAGAAACAAAGCGTAAGAACGTCAGGTACTCTCTACAAGCTAGAGCAGGGTGCGACGCGCAAGGCACGAGCGGGGCAGGATGGGTTACCTGCTGCTACCTGCCCCTTCCTACCTCTGTGCGCCCACCATATACGCCACCCATCATTACGCCGCTTTAGCGCCCCTGATAAGTTAAACGGTCACACAGATCATGCCGCAAGTGCGGCAGCAAAGCATTCACAATAGAGAGCAGGGTGCAACGCGCAAGGCATGAGTGGGTGGGGTGGGTCGCCTGCTAAACCCGTCCCGTCCAGCCCGTGTGCGCCCAGCCGGTGCACCGCCCAATACCACGCCGCCTTCGTGCGTACTACAAGATACACATTAGAAAGAAAGCGCAAGAGCGTCAGGCATTCTACAAGCGAGAGCAGGGTGCGACGCGAAAGGCACGAGCGGGGCAGGATGGGTTACCTGCTGCTACTTGCCCCTTCCTGCCCCTGTGCGCCCACCATATACGCCACCCATCATTACGCCGCTTTAGCGCCCCTGATAAGTTAAACGGTCACACAGATCATGCCGCAAGTGCGGCAGCAAAGCATTCACAATAGAGAGCAGGGTGCAACGCGCAAGGCATGAGTGGGTGGGGTGGGTCGCCTGCTAAAGCCGTCCCGTCCAGCCCGTGTGCGCCCAGCCGGTGCACCGCCCAATATCACGCCGCCTTCGTGCGCACTGCAAGGTACACATTAGAAAGAAAGCGCAAGAGCGCCAGGCATTCTACAAGCGAGAGCAGGGTGCGACGCGAAAGGCACGAGCGGGGCAGGATGGGTTACCTGCTGCTACTTGCCCCTTCCTGCCCCTGTGCGCCCACCATATACGCCACCCATCATTACGCCGCTTTAACGCCCGTCAATATGATTTATCCGGCACACTAGAAGGCGCAAGGCCGACAGCAGAGCACTCACAAACGAGAGCAGTGTGCGACGCGCGCGGCATGCGTGGGCGGGGTGGGTACCCGCCCAGCCCAGCCCCTGTGCGCCCACCCGGTACGTCATACAGTACCACGCTGCCTACGCGCATACTATTGAATACACATTTTGAAAAGATATTGCGCAAGAGCGGTAGCAAAGCGCTATAATTGAGAGCAGGGTGCGACGCGAAGACACGAGTGGGGCAGTGCCCGGGCACGACGGGTTACTACCTGCTCCTGCCCCTGCCCCCCCAACCCTGAACGCCACCCCTGTACACCACCCAATGTGACGTCGCTCCAACTCTCACCCGCTGTTGCATGAACTTTGTTTTGGGCATTGCATAGATCTGGTTTGAGAGCGGCAAGGGGGCATGTAACTGGCAGCATAGGTGGTGTGCGCCGTGGGGTAATGCTGGGCTGGCAGGAGCAGGGGGTGTCACGTACGCAAGGCACACCATGCTGCTCCTGTAGCCTCAGGATTGCCCCACAGCGCACACATTCTATCCAGCTCATATTACAGCAATACGTGATGCGAGTTTCGATGGCCCCAGGGAGACCTGCCCAGGGCTTGCATGCCCCAAGGGAGCGAAGTTGCCAGCCCGTTGCAGCTCATACATGCAAATATACCTCAAGCAATAGGGCAATTCAAGGCCAAGGCGTGGGGCCTCTGATTGCCCCGACGCGCGCACCTACTTGCCTGATCACCGGCCGGCACCCCACCCCACACCCCACACCCCGCAGCCGCTTGCGGCCCCAGGATTGCAGGCCCGAAGTGGCCCGGTGACCCCATCTCACCGGAGCATGCTCGTCCCGCCGTACAGGTTATGGCGTTTGCAAAACCGCACTCAAAACGGGATATCATGTCTTGCCTCCACCTTTCGCGGCTGGCACCGGCTGGCACTGGCAGGCACCGTTTCGGGTCAACTCCTGCTTGCCTCCCGAAACAGGTCCTCCCGAAACAATTCTATAGAGATAAGAATAAGCCAAGTCTGTCAACAAGCCGAAAAGGTAAGACCGCTAAGCGTGACTAGAGACACAGGAGTGTGAACAGCAACCCTTGCAAGATACTGTAGATAACAATGATGCATGAGAAGGTAACCTATGTTTGTGGGACTGCGGGGACGGAGTGTGGCAACGGCGCGCGTAAGTTGGTTACGTGCGCGTGAGGCCGTTACGTGCCGGTTGTGTGCTGCGGGGTTCAACCAGCATAAATGCGAGTCTGACAAACAGTTTGTACATAGAGTGATATATTTTACACATCCCGAACGTCGTGCCTGGTGTTTAGGTACCTCGTCTACCCGAGGCCCACACGTAAGGAGGGCACGTAGTACACGTGCCTCAACGTGCCTCAAGCAACGTGCCCTTACACACCATCACGTGCGTGTTACGTGGTCAGGCGTGGCCTTAGTGCAAGCTGTCCGCCTCGGGTCCGAGTATAGCCCTGATCCACTCGCCTTCAATTTCAGGGCTGTCGATGTCGATCTGTGATGACCGATTTGACACGGCGTAATAAAGTAAAGGGAAGTTGGAGGGGTGAGCGTTTGTAGCCCCAGGGTACGTAGGCGGGCAGCCTCAGCTATGCATGCCTGTCAGGTACTAACGATGATGATATGCAACTAACGGCTTACCTTTGTTGCCCCAGGCAGCTGTGTCTCGACCAAATGCTGCGTGCGCCCCCACCCATTGCAGAGCAGTGCACAGTAACATTATTGCTGCGCACCTAGATTTCTGATGAGCTGAACTACATATGCCAGCCGCGCTCGGTGCTGAAGGGGTTGCCGTACAATCGCAACATCACTCCAAGACCCAACCGGTGTTCATGCAAGTCATGGCACGCATGAAATGCACGCACGCACCCACCATCCCACCTTCAGTGACACGAAGTCCCTGGGTCGGGCGATCTTGGTCATGACAGCAAGAGGATTCCGGCCATCGGATCGGTTTGCAGGCGCGGGGAAGTTGAAGAAGACGAAGTTTGGAAAGAGGTGGTCCGGCACGTCCGCGTAAGCCTGCTGATGAGTAGAGAGGACAGGGTGATCAATGCGGGTCCGCGCGCAAATGGTGGCAACGAAGCAAGCAGGCCCGTACGTCTGAATAGACACACCAGCCTGCCTCAAACACACTTCCTACCAGCACATTCATACAGCAGCAAGACATGTGCATACACTTGGCTCTCCGGCCAGCATCTCATCATGCCGGCTGGAACACGGGGTGCAGGTGCACACTGGCGGCTTGCAGCTGCGCATACGAAAATGATGTCTTGCTTGTAGCTCCTGTACGGCAGCAGGCAAGTGCACATGCATGTAGCGCTGCTGGCTCGCCCACTAAAGCAATACTGATTCGACCTTCTGGCCACGCCCTAGTCATCACATCACCGGCAGAATGAACCACCCGACCAAGCGCACCTGTGACGCGTTGACCTCCTGCGCCTCCCAAAAGAACATGCGGTCCAGTGCCAGTCCCCGACGAGCGTACGTCTCAATGATCCTGGATTGGAGGTTGCAGCAGTGGTGGAGCCAGCAGTAGTAAACAAAACGCAGCCGACTTGACGTTATAACCACGCATGCAGCCGTTCCTGCGAGCGTGACAGGGCCTTGCAATACCGGTAATCCTGCTGCGCATTGGACGGTTGCAACGGGTGATGAGGAGTGTCGTCCATGTCCACTTAAAACTCGAAGCGCTTCCATACATGGCATGGCTTGGGTACGGACGCGCGGTGTCTCAAAGCGTACTACTGCTCGTTGCTTGCGTGCTTGGGCGTAGTGTGCACATTATTACGTACGTACGTCTTGGCCGGACCATGAACGGGACCACCGCCAGGAACACAATACCGTAATCAGCAAGCTCCTTGATCGCGTGTTGAGGTCATACATGCATGTGACGCATAGAGCATAAACTTGTTCCGCTTCACGACTGACTACTGATGGGATGCACGCGTGCCTAAGCGGCCGTGCGTAGCACCTGCCTGCCTATGGTACGACAAACCCACCAGTGCTGGTTGCGGTTGGCCTTGTAACCATAACTTGCGCCCACGTCCAGGTAGTACCTGACGGCCGCACGCGCCATGCACATGGGGAGGTTAGTTGGGTGCGGCGGGTGCACTACTGCCACAGTAAGTTGGTCGTTTCATGCATGAAGTACGACACACGGTGGTCCTAAGAAGCAAGCAGATCAGAGCAGATGCTCACGGCGGCGCTTGCGGTCAATAATGCAACCGGGCATGGCATACCTACGTACATGTTATGTTAGTTACACGTTGGCATGGGTGGTTCTGCATCGGTCACGCACGTGTGGTGGTAGTAAACCGTTACACGGATACAGCAGCGAGGCTGAGCGAGGTCGGTCACCCAGCAAACTTGTTGGCTTTTCAGAGCAGACCAAGTCCATTATTGTTTATCTTGCATCCAGAAATACATGTTGAAGCATAGAAGCATAGCATTTATACCTTTTGCGGGTAGCGTATGATGACGGGGCGCCCTTGGCAGCTGCCAGCAGGATGTGGGCATCGCTGATCATCCTGACTCGAGGCGGCAGGCTGGAGGCGTAGGCAGCGGGACAAGGGATGGAGTACGGGTGGCGCAACCCGCCCACCAGCGACCTGCGGTTGGCATAAAGAGACCGTGAGAGTGGCATGCGGTAGATGCACAGGGGCACTACTGTCAACGCTGCTTTCTTCCATCGCTTCAGGTGGACCCACGAACCGTGTTTGTTACTTACTCGATGTGCTCCTTCACGTGGATTGTGCGAGACCCGCAGTGCAGCGTTGTAACGAAGCTGGACAGCACCTTGTCGGCGTCTGGCGCCTTGCTAAGGGTGCTGTTCCCTTGCATCAGCTCCTCCACCAAGTGCAGCATGCGGTCCACATCGGATCGTGTAGCAGCTAGGAGGTCACAGTAGGGTGTCAGGTCCGTCAGGTTGCCATTGTCCTGTGCGGCACGCATGCATCCAGGGATAATAGATAGTAAGCAAGCGCATGGGCGGAGACATAGGGCGGGTAGGTTAGGTCCATGGGGCAGATCCGCATACTATACAGGGCTGAGGCCACGAGCATTGGCACGGTGAAGACCAACTGCTGCTGTCGGTGCTGACCGTCCACGTGTCCAAAACCCAAGCCCATGCCAGGCCAGGCGCACGTTGGAACTTGGCAGGAACGAAATGCCGCACAAGAAAGTACTGCTATGACATATATACTGCCACGCCATTAGGTTCCAGGTCAATGGACGGACCTCGGTAACGGGGCGTACCGTGTCTTTTACCCACCCACATCCCAAGCAAGCCCGTTTTTGCCGGATATCCCTCCCCCAGTTTGAGAGCGAGTCAACTCGATGTTACAATACTTCTTTGCATCTTAATTAGCTTTCCCACATGCCTCCCACGCATGCCTGGGCGCTGGGGCCCAGCCCATTCCACCTAGGCTCAGGGGAGTCTCCCCTGCCTAGGCACGTGCCAATCTATTGCCCACAACCCCACACCGTCCCCTGCACAGCCGCCGACCCTCCGTCCTCAATCAATCAAGGCATCACCCGCTTGACACTTCCAACATCCCCGGCCCGCATCCAAGCGGGTTGTCATTCGCCGAAGGAGAGACAAGCAGTCGCAAGAGCTGCATTCTTTTGGGGTTTTTTTCGGAAGGTACCGGTTGGGGTCTGCCTGGGGTCTGCTGTACGACACATGCATGCATGTATCCCATCCGCCCGTGCTGACTCACAGTGTGTTCCTTCCAGTGCAGCGCCGCTGCTGCCCACTGAGATTCCAAAGACGAGGGGGCGTAGCTCCGAACGTCCATGACGCAACGGGCCTCAACCTGCGGGTTGCTGAACACACAAGCCCCACGCAGGTTCAAAAAAACGGCACTTCCCGTCGTCGTCGCGATCAGGACCTGAGCGAGTTGCAGTCTACTGCACATGTAGCTGAACCATGTGTTTTTAAAAGGGTTAATATGTAGCTGAACGCAACATGTTACCTGCTCCTTGATCGGGTATGTTTCCGCAAATGTCCGCTTTTGCACGCGTCGCCGAACTCGCAAATGCCGGTCGCTTGAGTCCACGCAAAACATCCATGTAGCAACAATACCATAAAAAGTACATTCATATCCATATGTGGTTAGGGCCCCTGCAGCGAGGCTGCCGGCTGTATGTAGCGTAGATACGCAAGACAAAGTGAAGGGCACCGGCGGATGTATGCATTAACTAACTAGTCTCCAAGAAACGCAATCGCATGCCGTCCTCTTCGACTGCAACTTGCCGGGCGTGATTGGTACCGCAGCTGTCAAAATGTACCGTTTTAACCAGGGGAGCTCCCCTGGTTTTAACCATGCTGCTTCCAACCAACGAACCCGGTCTCGACATGCATACAGGCCCGTGGTCCCCATGCATGCAAGGGGCACGTTCACACCCACCTGACGGGCTGTGGGACAAGGATTTCCAGCATACTGGCGGATTGCTCGTCTTCTTGCCGCTTGTGGGTCGAGAGGCTATGCATGGAATTGCCGGACCCAGCCTGCCGCCGTACGTACATCATGCGTGTGTGTGCCGCACGAGGGTTTAGGGCCCATGAGCCTTTGCGCCAATGTGATTCGTTCAGAGCTGCGCCGAACCCGTGGCACCGCTGTAGCATATTTAATGTTTTAATCACAGCCTTGCATCCGCACTCACATACAGGCTGGCAATTGCCGTACGTACAGGGAGGAGACGTAAGGGTCCAAGCTCGAAGGCAGAGCACAGGGTGATGAACATGCACAGCACGCACTGCGTAGCAAAACTGCTTCACATCTCGGCTCTGAGCCATCAAAAAACAAAAACCACACTTATTTAGTTGCCGTCACCAGCTATATAGCCAGTGCGCGCCTCCGACACCAGATCATGCACGCTGCAGCAAGAAGTATCATGAGCGTACATTGCCAGTAGTCTGGCTTCCGCTCCTGCATCCCTAGTCCTGTAAGGCGCGCAGCAGTCGTGCAGTCACTCTGGGCAGCAGCAGGCTTGTCACTCGTCACTCGTCATAGTCGCAGTGCTTGTCCCGACGCAGCCCGAAGCATGACGCCGGCAGCAGCCGCAACGCAACCCGCCGCCAGCCCCCGCCGCCGCCACGCTTGCCTGCGCCACCACCACCAACACCACCATGCTGCCCCCCGCGTGCCTCGCAGTCTTCGCCGTCCCGCATGCTCCTCCACGCCCCCGCCTCCTGCCGGCCGGGCAGGCAGCAGCACGCGGCCGACAGCCCCCCGCATCCTCCGCGGTTGCAGGCAGGGAGCCCCGGGCCCAAACAGGGGCATGCCGCGTGGAGGCTCCACCGCGCCTCGCCGCGTGGCCCCGTAACCCTTCCCAGCGGCTCTGCAGGGTCGTAAAGTGCGGGGGCATAGTCGTTAGCGTTTGCATTACGCCGCGTGCTGGTGGGTGCCATATGTCCAGGAAGGTGGCATCGGACGGCTGCGCTGTCTCTCGCCTTTTGTACGCAAAACGGTAGCTTGAGGTTGCACGTTGACGTCAATAAAGCTACAGCACCACTCAGCCGGCGGCGCCCTACGCGCCACCCCTGGGAATCCCTGCGTGCCGGAACCCGACATCCACTCTGCGCCACCCACCTGCCGCCTTCCCTTCCACCGCAAGCGTCCCCTTGCCGCCCGCTCCCGCCATCCCCGGCCGCCGCTCCCTCCACGACGACCCACTGCCACCACTGCCCAGCTTGGCCGCCCCCTTCCCAACCCCCGCCCCTGCCCCCGCCCCCGCCCCCGCCCCCGCCCCCCGCCCCCGCCCCCGCCCCCGCATCGCCCCCTGCTTCCGCCGCCGGTCCAGGGCGTAGACGTCCGCCATTCGCGACTGAGCCAGCTACGGCCTTGAGCACTGCCGCATGGGCGTGGTACGCGTGGTGGGAGGGCCAGCTGAGCGGGCGCGGGCAGTCGTGGTGGTACCTCCAGCCCCCGTCCCCGAACGCGCGCTGCAGCAGCGCCGCCAGCCGCGGGTCGTGCGCCCACAGCGCGGCACGTGTGCGCACGCCGCCGTTGACGTCCTCGCGCATCGTGCTCTCGAACCACGACTCCACGCCTGGGGTGGGGAGGGGAGGTGTGGAATGACATGTCGTTTTAGGACGTGCGGGTGAAGGCGTTCGCATGCTGTCACGTGGAGATAACGACTTCTTCGGGCATTGCACAGAGCATAATGGGATGAGGACCATGCGGGACTCCGGCCCGCCTCACCCACTGCCCAGTACTCCTGCTCGTTGGTCAGCATGTAGCAGTCGGAGGGGTACAGCTGGTCCTGCGAGGATGAGGTACGGCAACAGGGGCAAACAATGGAGCAACGGCGGTGGATGCGTGCACGGACCTGCGGCAGTGTTATGGTACGGCAGTGGCCAGGCAATACAGCAAACAGCTGACCACGCTCTGACGACTCTCTGCTTCAAGGTACGGACTTCATATTGTGGGCCGCACCAGCATTCCCGTGCACCGGAATTACTCCCTGGTACTACACCCTCTGGCCCTCTCCACCCACCCGATCGTAGCCGCGACAACAAACCCTACCCATACCATCCCGCCTAAGCAAAAGCCTCTTACTCCCAACAGGTCGCCCACCTGCAGCAGCCCTAGGTGCTCCTCCGCACAGGGTGGCTACATAACCCATACGTAGCCAAGGCCGCACTCCACGGGTGCACCCTGCCCCTACCATAACCCAGGCCTTGGCATCCCAGGCCGGGACCTACCTGCACTGCGCCACGGTACGCGTTGCACACAGCGCGGACCTCCCCTGCATCCAGCCCCAGGTTGAGCACCGCGTGGCCCGTCTCGTGCACAAGGATGGACTGGCAGCAGTACAGCCTACGTAGGGGTTTGGCAAAGGGCGGGTTGAGTTGTCGTGGGGCGGAGGGCCGGCGCTACTTGTTTGGTTCTCAAGTCTGCACCCATCGCAAAGCACCCACGTGTCATCGGCGCGACGCTACATCTGGAACTGCAGCACCATGGGCATCACCCCCAGTCTGCAGCACGTTTGTAGCGCCTAAGCAACACCGGCATCCCCGGTGCCGCACAAAAAGCCAGGTACCTCATATACAGCAAGGTACCTCACAAAAAGCAAGGTATCCCACAAAAGGCAAGGTACCCCGACACAAGTTCCCGCCATGCATCCTTGCCCCGCATTGTCCCAGACCTGTCCTGCTGCTTCGACAGCAGTACTCCACCAGCAGCAGCAGCAACAGCAGCACCACCACCGCCACCCACCCGTCCCCCTCCATGGTGAGGTTCTCCTCGGCGCAGCTGGTGACGGGCACCGCCGGCGTGCCCCCCAGCCCCCGGGCGGTGGTGTTGAGGCAGCGGTCGGCGTTGTAGCGCATGAAGCGGTGCGCGGGGACGTCTGCGGGCGGGAGGGGCGGGACGGGCCGGCGTGGCCTAAAGCCGCGGGCAGGTGGTCCAGGGCCCAGATGCAGTAAGCCAGGCCATGCACAGTCGCTGCCGTGCTTCGGTCCTTACTTTGAGACAGGTGCAGGTGCGGCAGACAGAGCACCATGGCTGCACGCACCCGTGCAGGTGCGATGGTCACTGCGCCCTCCTTGCGCACACCCGCTGGCGGCTTAAACTCTAGACCGCTCATCCGACAGCACCTGCCCGCGCCCCGTCCCCCGCTCACCCGACACCACCTGCTCCCGCCCGAACACCGCGAACGCCGCCCCCGCCCCCACCATGCGCTGCAGCACGGCCGGGGGGCAGCTGCCCAGCATGGAACGCACCACCGCCACCAGCCGACACACGGCGGAGTCGGGCACGCAGTCGAACGCCTGGCGGGGGCCGGGGTCGTAATGAGAAGGATTGGTATCAGCCCAGCAGTCTAAGAGTGCTTATCGCACGATGCGCAGCCAAGTACCAACCGGCAGGAGGAGGTCAGGGGGGATTCCAGACTTACGCTGTGACTACCAACAGGCAACGCGTCCCCCCATGGCACGTGTGTGTCCTCGTGGAAGCATAAAGGAGGACGTAAACGACAGGGACAGGACCGCGGCCCACACCTCGCTTACCCACACAGGCATGCCCAGCACCTCCCCCCGCTGGCGGTAAGACGGCTCAAGGCCGCCGCTCTCGGAGGTCACGCCTGTGGCGCCGGGCCCGATCGGATCCAGGGCAGCATACGCAGCTGCCTGTCCCCTGGGTGCAGATAGCGGCGAGCCTGCTGAGGCACCTGGTGCTGCTGTGGCTGAGGCTGAGGGTCTGTGGGCCGAGGTTGCTGCGGGTGTGTTGAGCTCCGTGCGCACGATGCCGTGTGGGTCGATGATGATGTTGGCGGAGGGGCCTGGGGGAAGGGTCCAGATTGCAGAGCCTATGATGCAGAACGACATGACGCAGAGCCACCTGGCCTTGGTTCAGCCGTTTAGCGGTGCTGGTGCGTTGAATGCATGTGCAGGCAAGCCCACGTGCATGCAGGATCACCCCTTGCATCCCCCCGATGCGGGATTGTGCATTTTCAGTGGATGAACTCATTCATGGAAGGACATGGAGCTCTCTATTGTTGCAGAATCCTGTCGGCCACTACCCACCAGAGTAGGTAGCGACCAGGCCGCGCTCGGCGCTGGTAACCCGCCAGTGATGAAAGGTGTAGGTACCTGCGAAGGGGAAGGAACGTTTCAGTGTTACGGACAGGTTGTTGAGAGCAAACTGGCACTCCCATCTCTGTTGGGCAGCTGTAAGCCGTTACTGCAGCTGGCCCGGAAATGCTACCGTGCACCCACAAGCGTGCCCACACCACATGGCGGGCACCACCTCGCCCGTGTGCCCACACCCACCTCAACACTACCCCGCACCAGCTCAGGACTTACCCACGAAGAGGTTCTTGCCCGGCAGGATGACCCCATGGTGCGCATTGTGGTGGTCGTCTCCCCAGCTGAGGTCTAGGGGCTCATGCGTGTTGTTGACAAACAGGTGGAAGGTGCTTTCGCTGGTCTGGCCGTTCCAGTGGACAGTCGTGACCTCCTTCCGGAGTGTTGCATAGCTTTCTGCGGCTTGTAAGGAGGCTGGCATGTATTACGTCTTCTGATTGTTACGGAACCGCCATTAGCGGCCGCGCACGGAAGGCCATCCGCGACCGTTTGCATGCGTCCTCCTCCTGCGTCTCCTCGAGCTTCGGGACTCCTAGCACAGCACTACATGGATAACATAACCAAGTCTAAAAAGGTGACTGGTACGCTTTCGCTGGTACGCAATGCAGTCAGCTGCAGCGTAAAGTCCGAGGTAGCGTGTTTGAGCTGGTCCGTTGCACCCTTTTCAACTCGTCTTTCGGTGCTCCAGATGCAATTGTGATTACAGTCAAGGTACCGAAAGGCGATGCGCTCAAGTCCCTGGGCTACTGCGGGCCCTCATCAGTACGGGTCGTCCTTCAAAAGTGCTGGCATCAGGGGTCCCCTGGCTGGCACTGCACAGGCGCGCAGGCTTTGGTCCTCCACGCCAAGGGCTTCTGCTGTCCCGCTTGGCTGTGTAGGCGACTGTATGCATGACATACGCGCAGCATGTCTTACGTGTCCTGCAGTGTCCTGCTCCGTGCACGTGTCAGGCGGCAGCAACAGCAGCAACAGCCGCTGACTGACTACTGTGGAGGGCGCCTCCCTTGTTGGGTGTAAAATGGCACGAGGGCGAAGAGTCAGCCGAAAGACGGAACAGGCGAGGCCATACGCACACGCCAGCGCACCGCACCCAGGGCACAAGCCTGGACGGAGCAGGAACAAGGAAATGCCCGGTTGTGTGCTGCAGCGCTCAGCAACCGCTAGCTACCTTTTGAGTTGGCTTCCAATGGAGGAACTCTATTTAAGGACACTGAAAGATACCGTACCGTATACGGTGAGCCAAGGGTGAGCAGCCCAACGGCGCGGGTTCTTACCCCACATGTGAGGGGCAGAAGGGTTAACAAGTACCGGTAACCTAACACCGCAGTCACGTGCGCAGCGACTGTAAGCACCCATTGGCGTAGCAGCACTCCTGCCCCGCCAAACAGCACGCCATACCGGTACTCCACCATGGTTTGCACACGTCCAGGCATTGACGAAGAATGGGACGTGGTCCAGGGTGGGCCGCTGGGCCTGCATGGTGTTGGCGACACGTGCAGGGGAGACATGTTACAGTCAGGCGCGCAGCGTGCGGCCCGCCCAAGAAAACCCGCCGATGCCAGAATCAGGTCAGTGATCATATTGAGGTGAAACTAATATGACTGATCCTCGCAAGTTGTCTTACGGTATCACTGAACGGGTGTTTGTCGCGGGGGACGCCGCCGGGGGCTCTGTCTGGCTTCGACATTTCACTCTGCTGCCTCGAAACCTTTGGCTTACCCCGTACCTGGTCAGTCGGGCCGCACCCGCATCTAACCACACACACACCTCTGCACTAGATGCCGGAAACGCCGAGAAAAGGAGACGGGCATTAGCATATGTGCACGTGCGGAGCTCATGCTTGCCAGCGACTCATGCCGAAGGACGCATGGCCAACTGACTACCTCGCTGGGGCTTGGCAACACGCCATGCATTCATGCATGGCCCCGAAGTGGCGTTTGCTGTATATAATGGTGGCACTTTTCGCCATCTCAAATACAAGCGGCTCAGCGCAGCAGGAGGCGCGTGGGGTCGGCTCGTCGGAACCCGCAGGTCATGTAAGCCGCCTCAGCCTTCTGGCCTCAGCGAGGTACATCAGTCTTGAGCATGCCTCATCAACGCGTACCCAGCCGCTCGATCTGTGTCGGTAAGAATCTGTGTCGGCAAGAAGCTGTGTCCGGCACCCTATCTTGTACACCTTGCTGCCCCTTGCGCCTCGGACCAGGGGAGCCTCGGACCATCCAACGCCGTGTAGTACGAGGTGGCACATCCCCGTCATGAGCAAGCACCGACGTGCGCTTGTCAATGCATCTTAGCTTAGTTCACACAGTACGCTACCCACCTGCACAACTACAGGAGTTGGACCTGCTCAAGTCCTGCTACAATCACAAGTACACACGGGCCCCCCTGGGCTTCGTGCGCTGGCTTCATGGCGCCGACTCCAGGTGCGAGCCTTGTTATGCACGGCATGCCAGCGCCAGCAGGTTTACAGGTAGACAGCACAAGCGAGGGCACGAGCCCGCACCCAGCTACCGTACGCGCCACGCACAGAGCCCAGGCCTCGACGGAAAAGAGGAACGGCGCAAAGGGACAGCCACAGGGGAAGCCTTGGCCCCGTTGACGGCCCTGGCCCCTTGCTGGGGTCAAAGCGCAAGGACGGTGCCTCATGGACCAGCGAGCCCGGCAGTCTCCAGCCACACGCCCCTCCGAGCACGCCTCACCCGGAACCCCCGCCCACCGAGCTCGGACGCTAGCCATACTGACAGGACGTCGAACCCCTGCCCAGCCGTGCCACCCGGCAGCTTGCCGCGTCCCTAGCTCACAGCCCCAAAGCGGACAGGAGCACGCAGGAGCACGTGCAAGGGAGACCGCATGCCGTGCAAACCCTGCTACCATGAGCTCGTGCCCCTCGCCCATCCCCACGCCAGCGGCTCCGAGCAGCCGGCCTCACCCGCCTGTCCACCACCGAACAGATCGGGTGGTCGGCACCCACCTCCTGCCGTGCCACCATGGCATCAGAAGCCCCACAGCGGCAAAGACGGCGGGACAGTACAGCAGGTGTCCATGGCAACGGGTGCCAGCATAGCGCAGCGTGCCGACATACAGCGTTGAGAAGGCGCTGTGTCACAGCATCTCGGTGACACAACGCACATCAACGCCGTCCTGTGGTAGCACCGTTCTGCGTACCTAGTCCGCACCGCGCGTGCCGCGTGCCATGCCCCCTGCACCGAAGAGTACCTGCGCCGGGCCATTGATCATGTACCTATCCCCATCACCTGCGCGCAATCGGCGGCGTCGCCTTACCTGCCCGATGCACCTTCCGTTCCCCCTGCCCTGCCCTGGCCACACAGTGTCGCCCTGTTCGGCATCGACACGGTGCTCAGCCTGGTGGCCCGGCCCCTGCCGCCCCCGCCCCCTGCCCAGAGCCTGTACGCCGCCATCGCCGCCGACCCCAGCTGTCCACACTCAAGAGCACCATCGACACCGCGGGCCTGGCCGCCCGGCTGTCCAACCCCGCCCTGAACTACACCCTCTTTGCACCCAATGACAATGTGGGTGGTCCAGCTTCCGTGCCTGTGCCTTGTTGCAGTTGAACCGCCGTGCCAGAGTACGGCCTTGTTGACCTGACCTGGCGATCAGCACCGTTCACCAGCAGCCATGCTACTGGGCCCCCTGCGAGGACAAGCGCGCAGGCCTTCCGTGCTGTCCTGGAGCCAACAAGCGTACCGACACTACTCCCTATACCATCCGTTCAACACTCGTTCACCTCCCATCCTGACAACGTTCTGTCCTCCCCGTGTGCGCCGCACGCACCCACAGGCCTTCCGCGCGGCGCTGGCGCTGCTGCAGGTCACGCCCGAGCAGCTGGCGGCGTGGCGCACGGACCGCCTGCAGGCGCTGCTGCTGTACCACGTGCTGCCGGCCGTGGTGGCGCCGCCGCGTGCCCAGACCGTCACCGCCGGGTAAGCGGCGCGCTATGAGCTAAGGGCTACATGGTGTGCTACCACGGCCGTGATTAGGCCTTGGCGGTAGCAGCTACCTTTGCTTCGGGAGGGCTGTCTTGTTTCCACCTCGGGCTGGTGGGTGTGGTACGGCACCCCGACCGGAAGGGGTCCCCTGTAAACAACTACATAAAGCAAAAGTGACACTGTTTGCATTGTTTCGCAGTATAATACTGGACTGCTTGCTCGTGAGCATGTGTCATGTTGCCTGTCTGTCCGTGCAGCGGCCCCACACTCGGCCCCCTGGTGCTGCGCCGGTCCGGCTCCTTCGTCTCCATCACAGCCCGCGGCTCAACCGCCCACGTCCTAACCGCCGACCTGCCCGCGGGCGCCGGCGTGGTCCACGTGGTAGACGCCGTACTGGTTCCCACCTTCGTGACGTTGCGGCAGGTTGGTGGTCACATTAGCCTATCTGTCCGGCATGCAAGCTGCACGGAGTCCGTGCCTGCCGGTGGCTCAGCATGTGTCTGCTGCCATGTGTTCAGGCAAATGCATTGCCTCATCTGCGTCCTTACTGTGCCGCCCCTCCCGCCAGGCCCTGAGCGCGACCCCGACCTCAGCACCCTGGTGACCGCCCTGGGCACGGCTGGCTGGCTGGAGATGCTGGACAACCCCGCCCTAACCTACACCGTCTTCGCCCCAACCAGTGAGCCGCTGCACATGCACGCAGCCTGCCTGAAGCCCTGGAAGCCGACGGTCCGTTGTCCCCACAGCCCATGCAAATGACGAAATCCTGGTCGGGTCTGTCAAGACCCGCGTGCAGTTGCAGCATATACATGGGCCTGCTTTGACCAGCATCCATACGCCAGGACCTGGGGGCGCGTAACGCCAGGTCCATGCCGTACACCATCCTTAGTGAGCATGGCGGTCTACGGCATGCCGGTGCCGTATGCCCATCACTGGCCGTATGCCATCACCGACGGCCTGTCGTATGCCGGCGCCGCCATCGTGCTTTGGTTACGTGATCGGTAAATGATGTGAAGTCCGTTACACGTGGTGGGCGCTGGGCCAAGTCACCTCCCGTGCTGTGCACCTGTCCGCCCGCCCCCCAGACGCCGCGTTTGGCCGTACTCTGTCGTACTTCAACATCAGTGCGGAGGAGCTGCTGTCCGACGTGCCGCTGCTGCGCTCCGTGCTGAGCTTCCACGGTGCCCTCGCTGGTCATGGCGGCAGACGTGCCCGCGGAGCGCACGTGGCTAGATACACTCAAGTACGGAGGGAGGCAGGAGGGCAGGGCTGGCTGGCATGGGGCATGCATGTACAGTGCGGCAACGTAAAGTGTCCCCATCCTCGGAACCCTGCTAGGCGCACACCGGTGCCCGTCATGCACTAAGCACATGCCAGACGTGCTAACACCGCCACCTCGCCGTGTGTCGCAGCGGTGAGCAGCTCGGAGTCGTGGCCACCGACGGCGGCGTGACCGTCATTGCCAAGAGCATCAACGCAACCGTCGTGGTAAGCTGGCGCGCAGCCAGTCCCTTGTCCTCTTCTGTGCAGTCACAAGCTTTCACGCTTGGCGCGGACCTGGCACCTGGGCCGCACGGGCCGCCTGCTGCTTGGGTCGCGCGATGCACGCACAGCGCACATGCGGCCCACGGTTGGAGACACACCCGCACAGGCTGCCGCCCGCGGTGACCACGTCAGCTCCCCAGCGTGCTCCTGTGTGCCCTTGACCTCTGCCAACGGCTTCCAAGTGACCACTTGTTGCCTCACGTCCCTGCGCCGCAGGAGGCGGACATCCCCGTCAACGTCGGGCCCAGGTGCGTGCCGCGGATAACCGCCGCAAACGAAGGAGTAATCAAGGCACTCTTTCATTTGTTTTGGTGGCAGAGTGGCGTTAGCTGAAGGCTGGGACGTGTGGGTTTGGGGCTGGAGGGGGCTGAGTGAGGCGGGGCGGGGAGCTTGGGTCGACCTCTTGGGGGCATGGCTTGGGAGCGGGCTGTGGCGCAGTGGGCGAATGAAGCAGGCCGACGACCCAGCACGCATGACATGCACCCCTCCGCGCCGTACCCGTAGGCCAACCATGCACCCGGCGTACGGCGCGTGCACCTTGCCGCAATGACACCATTCCTCGTTCCACAGCCATGCCGTGCTGCTCTCCCCCAGGTCCGTGGTGCACGTGGTGGACTGGGCGCTGGTGCCCTTCTACCCCAGCGTGGCGTCCCTCAGCGGCGACCCCAACTTCAGCATCCTGCAGAGGATTGCCCAAGCGGAGGGCACCATCAGTGCCGCCGCCAACTCCGGCGTGCCATTCTACGGCACCCTCTTCGCCCCCATCAACGAGTGAGCGGAGCGCGCCGTGCCGCCCGCTTGGTTTATGGCCGTGTCGCACCTGTGGCATGTAAAGGACCCCACGTTGTGTACATGGTGTGCGGTTGCGCGGTGGGCCCGGCCCCGCCACAGCGCATACCCGCACAACGACCAGCACTTTGCCCCGTCTCGCTCCTCAGCCGCGCCAGCCTGCGCCTGCTTTGCACGAGGCCAACCTAAGGGGTCGCTTCGTAAACCCTTGGTTTCCTGGCAACGCCTTATCGTGCATCCGCGCCTGTGGCCTGTGTTCCTTGCTTGCTCGCAGCGCCTTCTTGGCCCTCATCCAGCCGTACGGCATTACTGTGGAGCAACTGCTGGAGGAGCCCAAGGAGACGCTGAGGCGGATTCTCGAGGTAAGCGGCCACCACGTGTATTACCCTGCTGGGGCTGGGGCTCGCATGGGACATCGTCTCACATACAGGCCAAGCAAAGGCCATGCAAGGCGCTGCACACACCCAGAGCCATGGACACGTATGGGGTTTGTGTGTCCAGCACATTTCGCATGTACATGGAGCGCTGCGAGGGCCCACCTGCTTGCGAAAGAGCGACCCCCCGCATGTGCACGGGCGGCGATGCTGTGTTGCTATTCCTCGATTGATTAGTCGTTGGCAAACGCAGCCCTGCCAATTGCCGTGTGATGCAGGCTCACATCGTTCCGGGTCCTCCCCTGACCATCGCGGACTTGACCGACGGCCTCACCCTCACCACCGCCGGGTAGGTCCGTGAGCCCCAGCCCCTACCTGCTCATCGTGTCCAACGAGAGCACCGCGCAACGTGATGATGTAGCACTACTGCAGCACCGCGCAACGTGATGATGTAGCACTGCTGTAGCACCGCGCCATGGGGTTAAATAGCACCGCTGGCGGGACTGCGTGGGCTCGTGGCATCCGTATGCCAAGCCCGAGTATACAAAGTGGTGCAACTGATGGCCCTGTGCGTGGTCCCCTGTCCAACAGGGGCGCTCCCCTGAGGGTTCGCGTCGTGAACGGCGCGCCCACAATCGTGGCGCTGGGCAGTACGGCACACATCGTGGGCCGCGAGGCCACCCGCACGTGAGTGGCAGACATGGCACAGTGCTGTGGGGTAGGGAGTCAAGGGGCAGGTTGCGACCAACAAACGACAGCGGTGCAGCCCGTGGTACCTTGCGAGCTCCCCTGAGCTTCACTGCGGCACTCAGGTCGGCACCAGGCGCCCGCCCGGCCCATGCAGCCCATGATGCCTGTGTCCTCCCATAACAGCGCAAATCCTGCTGCTCCCAGGAGCTGCTGTGGCTCTCCTGGTGGCACTCTGCACTGCACCGCCCACACACACACCTGTACGGACTGCACCTGCCCAACCGTACTCTTGCACGGCTGCACGGTCGTGCGCATGGCCACGCCCATGGAAAGTCGCTCTAGTGTGCGGGCTTGACCGAACGCCCCTGCCCTTCCGATGCCTCCATCTTGTCGCGCCCGCCAACAACGCGCTGGCGCAAACAGGATTGCGGTGTTTGGTGTCGACACGGTGCTCATCCCCGAGGCGCCTCCCGCGCCCGCCCCGTCGCCGTCGTACGGCGGATACGGCGGATACGGGGGATACGGGTACGGCTCGGCGCCGTCTCCTGCTCCATATGGCGGCTACGGCGGCTTTCGGGTATAACTAGGTCAGACGCGTCGGCTGTGGAGGACACACGTGCAGGCCAAGCACGCAAGGCGTGCACTGCGATGGTGGCACGCCTTGCAAAGGCAGCCAAGCTCGTTGGTGCACCTCCCTGGTCCAACACAGCGTATTGCTATGTCTCCTACCCTTGCGCGCGCCCTGCGAGCGCGGGCTTAGCCGGATAGCGCTTTTGCGCCCATACCTAACTCCCTGTGAAGCAATGTCGGGTGTGCTATGTAGTGCATGATCTTCCTGCTTGCTCCCAAGCGTGCCCCCTTAAAACATTGATGTGCCGCGTGTGCATGTCCTAGGGCTATGGCTACTGCAAAGGTCTGCGTGAGTTGGGCGCAGCAAGCATGCGTGGGGTACGCGGAGGCTGGCGCGAGGTGTGCGGGTCGTGCAGGGGTATATGCTGGAGGTTGCTGGATTTGCCCTGTGCGTCATGCTGCTGTTGCATGACTGCGCCTTAAGTGCTCTATGAGCAGGGTGCGTGTGCGCTTGAGGGCCCGAGGACCAGGGCTAATACCTGCAGGATGGTGTGCAGAAGAGCAGTAGACGTTTTGCTGGCTGTTGCGGGGTGGAACTGTGGATCCGGACCAGTGTGGACGGGTGTGGCCTTCTTGTCCGAGTGAGTATGACGTACACATGCACATGCCTTCATGCCGGCCTGGGCAGGCTGCCTGTCCCTTGTGGGTGACACTACCGGTATGCCAGCGGGGGGCTCGTTACGGACGCGCACAATCACCTGCAAGAACCTGTGGTACGTGGCCATACCGTCTTAGCGTGACGCAACCCGCAGCACAAAGGATTACGCACGGTTGGCTACCAGGGTGCCCTGTTGCCCCTGTGTCCCAACCTGGGGGGCCTCCCCTGCTGTCAACCGGAATGTTCCATGCGACCGCGCCTGTACCATATGCTCTGTGTTTATGTGCCCCCAAGGACAACCTCTATACATACAGCAGACGTTTGTACGCCACATGACCCAGCCACTCTGTGCCAGTGAGCGGGAAAAGTCAAACCACAGCGACCCACTGTTCCACGGGTCGCACAGCCGGACTGCTACTTCCTTTAGCAAGCGGAAGACTAGGCTACATTTACTCAACAAACGGTGGCAAACTCCCTGACCCGCTTGCTTGACACGGTTTATCGAGGTGTGCAGCAAATCGCAAACATCGATTGCCAGGATGCCAGCAAAGGTAGGCTTCATGACATATGGTATCGGCCAATGCCTCGCGCTGCGGTCAAGGCCATATGAGACGGCAGCACTCTGCCACCGGTCCTGCCGTGGCTTTCCGTTTCCGATACCAAATTTTGTTGGTGAAGGTGTCCCGCAACTTCTGTTCCAAACAGGTGTTTGAGGAGGCTTTCCTGCACGTTGCCTTGGTCGCTTGGCAGTACTTGCCACTGGACTCCCGAAGGCCTTCGGGCAGCAAGCCGGAACGGGCGCTTACTGCATGACAGCCTCCTGACGCACCTAGGTCTAAACCTGGGGGTGCCAGACCAGCGCCCCGCGGACAGTGACAACGAAGAAGCAGATGCAGCGCCGCTGCAGCCGCCCACCCCGAGCGAGCTGGCCTCGTACGTGTCTGGTGTGCTCCAACGGGGCGCCACCCTGCAAGCTCTGGAGCTGCGCATCTGGAGCAACAACGACGCAGCGGCAGAGGTTGCGGTGCTTCAACGGCGCGAAGAGCAGCTGTGAGTGCTGCTGCTCATTGCAGTACGGCAACGTTCTGGTCTTGACCTGATACCCCACTCTTTGACAGCACGTGCGCTTTCCACCAACCAACCGCCTAAACGCCCGCCGCATGTGCGTGGCGATCAACTGCTTCTGACAGTGCATTGCACTTTGCTCCCCAGGCTGGCGGTTGTCGGGGCCCTCGGGGGTTTTCCCCTGCCTGCCTTGGAGCTGGCCGGTGCCACTCCTATCAGTGTGGCGGCGGTCAGTGCCATAGCGACATGCTGCGAAGGGTTGACCAAGCTGACCGTACGCACATCACGCAGCTGGCTCCCAGAAGAGTGGGGACCCAGCGACTTCCAGCAGCTACTTGACGGCGCAGCAGCTGCTGTCGGTTGTGGGCCCCGGCTGCGGGAGCTGGAGGTGGGCGGCAGCGCACACCACTGGCCCGCGGAGGCGCGCGCTGCGGCACTGCACGAGGCTGACCAGCCTGACGGTGGAGGCGGGGAGGAGGGACCCGCATGAATCGAAGCCGGGCACGCAACTTGGTAGATTACGCGGCCGTGATGCCTTCACTGTTCTAAATTGCTGACGGCTTGCGGGTCTGGCATAGCGTCAGTGTCCAGCTCCAGGGTGCGGCCCAGGTTTACCACCAGCCGGTTGGCGCGCTGGGAGGGAGGGAGAAGGCCGGAGACGATGATGCATACCTGCCTGTCTCCGCATTTGAAGGGCACACTGGTCCTTTTGGTTGTTGTGGTCGCCCGAGGAGTGCACTGCCTCACGCTGTCCTTCATCCACAGGCTCAGTCGACGCAGAGGCGAGCATCCTGTCGGCTGTCAGCACGCTGACCAACCTGCGGTCGCTGAGCCTCGTCGCCGTCGTGGACTCGGCCGCATGCACCCCGACACCCTAGCACCCCACGGCTTGTCCTTGGCGCGCCTCAGCGCCCTCACCGCCCTCACGCGCCTGAAGCTTGAGATGTCCCTCCGCCTCGACTACCACGGTGACAGCTGGTCGCAGCGGGAGCAGGATGGCGAGCAGCACAGCGCGTGGGTCGCGGTCCGGCAGGCGCACCGAGCCGCGGTGCTCTCCGTGCTGCGCGCCATGCCGCAGCTGCAGAGGGTCGACTGCCCCACGCTGTGGCTGCGGCCGGGCGAGGCCGCATCCCTGACGGCGCTCACCAGCCTCAGCGTCGGGGGGCTGCTCCCGTCGTCGCTGGCGTCACTGGCGGCCCCCGAGACGGCAGTGTCACAGTCCACCACGGACGCCATGTGGCCCCCGAGGCTGCAGGAGCTGACCCTGCACAGCGGGGCCTCGCCGCGGCTGCTGGCTGCGCTGCAGCTGCCAGCAACCCTGCGCACGTTCGCGTGCCACACTATACGCTTCGGCATGCTGGACGTGGAGGTCAGCAACCGCATCAAGCAGGAGACGCTGGACTCGCTGGGGCCCGCGGTGCAGCTGCTGGTGCGGACCAAGCGCCCGAACGCGGTCGACAGGATGGAGGTGGTGGCCGACGGCGCCCGGGGCTGCTGCGGCCGCGCGAGCGGGGCCCCAGGGGCCACGCGGAGTGGCTGCAGCAGCTGGCGGGGCTGGATGTGTTCAGCGGCATAGAGCTCAACGGCATGAAGCTGCGGGCCGGGGACGTGATCAGCCTCGTCAGCACACTGCCAAACCTCCGGGTCGGTTGGGGCTTGGAGACTTGGCTTGGTGTTACTGGCCTATGGGGGGTCCAGAGTGCCAGTGACCATGTGTGCTCATTAGCGGCCGACAGGGTTAGGCCCAGCTGTGCATCACCCATATGCAGGGAGTGCACGGGTGGAGTGTTTTAGGCCCAAGTCACATCTTCATATCCATATGCTCGGCCTGTTGCGAGGAAAACCGCGTACGCTTTTTTTTACACCATTTTCTATGGCTGTACCCATGCACGCAGGACTTCGTGCTGCGTGGGTCGCGGATGCCGGCGGCGGCGCTGCCCTGCCTCGCGGGGCTGGCCCAGCTACTGTACATCTGGGTCGACTTGAGCCGAGACGACCGGACGCCCCGGAAGGAGCTGGAGGCTGCGCTGTGCGTGCTGTGCCACCAAGCCCCCATGCTTTCGGAAGTGATCGTCAAGGTGCCCGTGGGGGACGCCGACGCGTGCGGTACGGCCGTTGTAGAGCAGCTGGAAGCCACCGGCAGGACCACATCCAGGTGCACATCTGGGATGACTCATAGGGGACAGGCCGCGTGCGCGTGCCCGGGGTCAGGGCCTACTGCGGATGTCCTGTGGGTTGCAGGCTCCCAGGGCTGCAGAGTGCAGACTGAGGTTGGGCAAATGCCGTGCGCGGTGCAGTCCGTGGTCCAAGGCTGGGAGAGGCTGGGCTGGGCTGTGGAGCCTAGCAACCTGACACACCGGGCCGCTGACGGGTTTGGCTGTGCACTCAGTTTCCGGGTTGAGTTGCTTATGGATTTGCCGAGTGCTCCTCCACACTGATAGTGCAGGTTGAAGTGAATTTGAGCATATGCACGAACGTTGCCGCCAGCAGGGTCCCTTGTGTCTCCCACCAGCACCTTGCGCTGGCATGCTTGTTGGTGCGTCTGTTGGTGACTGATCCGTTACTTGTGCAAGCAGTGGTGCTGCAGATGTGGCGCTGATGCACATTGCATGTAGGCACCCTTCGGCATGGGCATGCACACGGGGATGCACCCATGGTCGCCTAGTAGGTAGCGAGCTTCAGGCACCGGCCCAGGCACCGGCCTAGGCAGCTAGCTGCGTCCCTAGCGTCAGACACATTCGGCGCGGCGCGAAGTACCACCATGCCGTCAGGGCGAAGTCATATTGTGCCATATGGTGCTGGGCGTAAATGTGAAGTATTCAATATGCGGAAGCGATCTTGCTGTTGTTCGCTGATGCCAGTGTGTAGAGGTGCGGAACAGCGATCCAGCGTGAACCTTGATCAAGCAACGTAGAGCGTGAGCTGAACGCGCGGGGCCATGCGTGCATTTCTGGGGACTTGCGGAAGCTGTGCAGGCGTGCTCGGTTATGCCCTGGTGCTGTGTGCACGTTCGGCACGTGTCAAGGTTAGAGGCCGAGCCCCTCGTTCAGCCCCAGCTTGCGGCCGCGCTGTTTTGCTCAGTGTACAACGTGTTACACTGAATGACAATGCTGGTAAACTGTGTCGCAACACTGTTGCTATATTGCGTGGGTGTTGAAGGTGTCTGCATGGGTGGCATGCGTGTCACACCGTACGTAGCATACTCGCGGTACAAGTTACAAATTAATCGATGACCACAATACTGCTTCGTCCAAAATCAGTGCGCGGATAAGCAGTGTTCCACTTCACGTTTCGCTTCCGGCTCTGTCAGCGAGTTGTATGCGGGTCGCCTCCCACTTGCCTTGAAATCATGACGGTGAGGGCAATAAAAATGACTGACCATGGCGCATAAACAGCAAAGGCGCACTGATTTTGTTTCGATGTCCAGTAATCGAGGAGGCCAAGAGCTTATCTGAGAATCTCCCCATTTGCAATACAGGTCTCTGCCGAGATATTTTTTCAGGCCGCCTCTGTCGCCTGGCAGCAACTGCCGTCTAGTGCTCGCAAAGCCGTCCGGGCGGCAAGCCGCGGCGGGCGTCAGCTGCACGACAGCCTCCTGACGCATCTGAGGCTGAACCTTGAGCCTCCTAGGATCGCGTCAGTGGCTCTTGTGGGGATGAGGTGGTGGTGCAGGACGAGGAAGCACCCAGCCAAGCCGAGCTGCGCTCATGTGTTACGGGTGTGCTGCAGCGCGGCGCCAAGCTGCAGGCCCTAAAGCTGACCTTCCTGGGCACCCTGCAGTAGGCGGCGCACTGCCGCCGGCAGAGCGGGAGGGACAGCTGTAAGTTGAAGGGACAAGAAGCGTCTTCAGGAGTAGTTTGTGCGGGGTGGCAACCACGCGACCACGGAGCCACGCATTCAAACCTACATACGAGGGCTGGCTTGCACGCTCAAGACCCATATTGCTGCAGCAAGGCCGCCACGACGTAGCGCACCGGGTTTCCTTGCCTTCGCCACAGGCTGGCGGTCCTGGACACCGTTCGCGGCTGCCCACCTCCGGCCCTGAACCTGGCCGGAGGCATCCCCATTAGCGTATCCATGGCGGAGGCGGTCGCTACCTGCTGCCCCACCCTCACCAAGCTCACCCTGGACTTCGCCGTGTAGTGCAACGACCTGCCGCCCAAGGACAGCGGGGAGGAGGCGGCCAACGCCTACACTGCTGGCGTGGTGCGGCTGCTCTCGGGTGTGGGCCCACGGCTGCGGGAGCTGAGAGTAGTCCGCAGCGCCCACCACTGGCCCGCGGAGGCCTGGGGCGCGCTGCGGCACTGCACAGGGCTCACCGCCCTGACGGTGGAGGCGGGGTGGACGAATCCGGATGACAAGCCATTCCAGCTGTTCCTGGGTAGGTGTAGACGGGAGGTAACCACCAGTATCCCCGTCAGCCCGTCCTTGGATACCGCTGTGCGCTAGCTGTCAAGGCAACGACATGGATAGTGCAGCGTGTTGGCACAGCTATTCGCTGGCTGTACAGCGCAAGGCAAGTAAACCCAAATCCCTTTGGAATGAGCTTACTGAAGCAGTAGCGTAGCCACCGCACGTTCATAACCGCCGTGCTTGCAAGCTCACGGCAACACTACCGGTGTGTTGCGGATGCGGTGCGGGAAGCAGGCAACATAAGCCTGACGCAGTGACAAGCAAGCAGAATAGGAGGCAGGGCCACAGGCCGCGGCAAGCAGGTGTCGGAGTGCAGATCAGCTGTGAAGATCGCAGGTGGTCAATAACACTTGATTATGGGTCTGCGTGTCCTCCCGTGCCAACAGGCTCCGCCCAAGCCCAGGAGGCCATCATCTCCACCGCCTGCGAGCTGACCAGCCTGCAGTCGCTGAGCCTGCTGGTCAACCTTGGCCCGGCGCACCGCACGCTGCCAGCCCTCACGCAGGCCCCGCGCTGGCGCGCCTGTCCGCCCTCACCGCCCTCACCAGCCTGAAACTGGACCTGGCTGCGTCCTACGATCCCCGCCGCGACAGCTGGTTGCAAAGGGAGTCCGAGGGCACACAGCATGCAGCCTGGTGTGAGCTGCGCGAGACGCACCTCACCTCGCTCCTCTCCGCCCTGCGCGCCATGCCGCAGCTGCAGCACCTCTCCTGCCCCACGCTGTGGCTAAAGCCCTCCGAGATGGCGTCCTTGACCTCCCTCACCACCCTCAGCCTGGCAGGCCTGCTGCCCCAGCCCACACCCGGCGGGGCCGACGCCGGCGACGCCATCGCAGCGGCTGCTGCTCCCCGCAACCACCGCGTCACAGGCAGGCGCGTGGCCGCCGCAGCTGCAGGAGCTGGCGTTCACCAGCGGGGCGTCCCCGCGGGCTCTGTCGGCGCTGCGGTTGCCGGACAGCCTGCGCACCTTTTCCTGCACGGCGCTGCGTCTGGGCATCTTGGACGTGGTGGAGGGCGGCAGCCACCTCCGGCCAGAGTCCATTGAGGCCCTGGCCCCAGCCGTGCAGCTGCTGGTGCGCACCAAGCCGACCAACAATGTGCTGTCCATCAGCGTGGTGGTGGACGGGGCGCGCGGCATGCTGCAGCCGCGGGTGGACAGCGCGGACGGCCACGCGGAGTGGCTGGAGCAGCTGGCGGGGCTGGACGCGTTCTTCAGGGTGGAGCTGCGGGGCGGCGTGACGCTGCGGGTGGGGGACGTGGAGTGCCTGGTGCGCGCGCTGCCGGGCGTGCAGGTGCGCGGCGAGGGCTGGGGGCGTGCGGGGGCATGTGCGCAGCAGGCCGCCGTTAGGCCCTTGTCCTCCTGCACAGCGTGCAAGACGCACTGCCGGAGCCGGAGCGGGGCCCACCTGGGCCCACGGGAGGGGCTGTGTCCTGTGAGGCCTCAGCCCCTAGGACGACAGGCTGTGTGCTGTCTCAGGGTCCGTATCCTTGACGGTTCACTGCGCTGTCGTGTGCATGGACTGGACCTAGGCGCGTGCCAGTAAGTACGTCGAACTCACTCAGGCAGTATCTTCGGTGCGCGCAGACACTGGGGCGCCTCGTCCTGGCTCGTCTTCAAGAGCCAGTGTGCGCCTCAGCCTCGAGCGCTGAACTGCCCAAGACCCGCCACGCCTTCCCTTTCGCATGTCCTTCTCAACAACCCGCCGCTCACAGGTCCAAGCGCATTCCATCCTTTACACAACCCCTGCTGACCATGCTCCCCGTGTCACCCTTTGTACCCCAGTGCCTGGAGCTGCGCGACGTGTGGATGCCTGTGTCGTCGCTGCCCTGGCGGGGCTGACCCGCGCAAAGAGCCTCACCGCGGACCTGAGCCGCGTGGGGGACGTCATGCCCGAGGAGCTGGAGGCGGCCGTGTGCCTGCTGTGCAAGCAGGCGAGCAGCGAGCTGTGGGAGCTCAACGTCATCACCGAGTCCACGTTCGTCAACACCAACATGTGCCGGGCGGCGGTGATGCGGCAGCTGGGCGCGTGGGGGCGGGCCGCCATGTCGATTAAGATTGGGGGGTACGGGGACGGGCTGTAAGGCGGGGGAGGTGGGAGCGGTGGAGCAGGGGCGTGCGAGGGGTGTGAGGGCTGAGGGGTGTTGGATGGGGCATTCGTCAGGTGCGCACGCAGCGGCATCGAGATGCTGGCCGTGTTGAGGCCTGTGAAGCCTTGCGTCTGTACATAAGCAGGCATATTACGTAGGCGGGCGTGGCCGGGACGCAACCTGCCCGTTGCATGCTGGATCACGAGTGCATGGTGGTAACGGTGGTGTCGTGACACGTGAGACGTGAGCGCAACAGGGTATTTGAAATGACAGTTCAACTGGAGTTGGGCGCAGGCTGACGGTGAGCGCAGGCAGGGCACCTGTCGTTGTAATTGGCGTTGAGGGTTGGAGTGTACATGGCTTTGTTGATATGCATGGCCGTCTGCCACTGTATGTGAGCTCAAGCGTGGGTCGCGACCATGACAGTGCCGGAATGAGCTGACCCCTGACCAGGCCTTGCTGGCGCTATGATAGGCCATGTCTTACATGGTCGTACGGTATTGACGACAAGGCAGGATAGCGTTACTGGTGTGGCTGGACGATGGTAGTGGCTGGCGTGTCGAACTCTTTTGCGTGGATGCGGGGCGCGTCTGCAGGCGAGGGCCAGGATGGAGTACGGTACAGACGCTGGCGCGGGGTCTTGGCTTCTGCTGCGCTCCGAATCAGGAGCCACATTATTGAATCGGTGCTGAGGGTGTGACAGATGCGCCCAGACTTAGCCAGAGAGGCACCAGACGATGTCTAGGCGACATGCGTACGATACTCGTGGGGCTGGTGGTGCTGCAGTACCAAAATGCAAGAAGGCGTCCAGGGTTTGAGGCGATAGGACGAGGCCAGGCGCGCGTTGCGAGAAAATGGTGCACCGCTGTAGTCGCGCAGTCGCAAGTCGGACGTATGCTGAGAGGGAACCGCGCGTCCGTATCCTGGGCACACTGTGAATGGCCAATGATCTCCAACTCAAAAAGAGCCCAAGTTACCCTCCATCCTTGCTTCGCAATCCCTCCACGTACCATTGCGTATGGCTGTGTATGGTTGTGCGGTCACCTGCGGTGCATACGGGCGCTAACGCTGCACAAGATGCACTACGGAATATGGGAATACGGCTAGCGGGCTAGGGCAGGCCGCTAGGCTACCCCTATTCGCCATGCGCCTGCAGCGCGCCAGCCCCAAAGCTACTCCCTATCACCGGCAATTCCATATACCATTACGCATGAGATGCAACGCTACGTTCCTACGCATTGACTCATACAACTCAGCACCATAAGATAGAACAACTGAACAACCAGTCACCTAGCCCATGTAGCATGCACACCTGCAAGCCAGCCTCACCCGTCCTCGCCCTCCACGTACACGCTCACACCCGACACCCCCATCTGCTGCAGCGCCTCCCGCGCCTGCCGCTCGCACGCCGGGTGGTCAAACCCTGATGGGCCAGAGAGCACCTGCACCTCAAGCCACTCGCGGCGGCCGCCAACGCCGCAAGAGCCGCACAGCTGCTCCCCTAGCAGCGCCACAGCCGTCGCCACCTCCTCCTCCCTCGCGTGCTCCAGGCCCGAGATGTCAACCGTCAGCGCCGCGAGCCGGCCGAAACCCGACAGGCAGGGCAGTGCCGACACGGGGAACGTGCAGCCCCATAGCTGCAGGCCCTGCGCATAGGGTAGCGGCGGCGTGTGTCGCTTAGGGTACATGTGCATGGGCGGGCAGGTTGATTCGCAGGGGGCAGGGCCAACAGTGACTGGACGAGCCCGGTCCTCCCACCGTAGTGCTCCTTTCCGACGCAGACGGCAAGCATTGTTCCCAAGTAAGCTGTACACTTTTGGGACTGAAAGGAAACTTTAGTGGTACAGGGGCACTGTGGACGAAGCTTCACAACCCACGTCCTTACCCTCAGCGACTTGAAGGCCCGCTGCAGGCAGTGCAGGTCCGCCAGCCGCAACTGCAGGTTCATGAGCGACACCATGCCGCACTGGCCGCCCAGCGCACCCAGCTGCCCAAGCCACTCCGCGTGCCCGCCGGCGGCCCCCTCCCGCGGCCGCAGCGGCCCCGCGCAGCCGTCCGCCACCACCGTCAGCTCCCCCACCCTGCCGCCGCTAAGCAGCCGCACTGCCGCGCCCACCGCTGCAACCGTCTGCGGCAGCAGCTGGTCATCGAGCGTGACGTCGGACATGCCGAAGAGGAGGTGGCTGCAGCTTATGCGCTGCAGGGTGGACGGGGGCTGCAGGCTGGCTAAGACACGTGGCGAGGCGCCCAGGCTGAGGGACAGGTGGTGCAGGTGGGGAGGCAGGGCCCAGGATGCCGTCAGTGACGGTGTGGCAAGGCTGCCACCACCAAGTGGTGAGACGGGCGGCGGCAGCAGCCCTGCCAAGCCCTGCGGTGCGCTGGCTGAAGGAGCAGCCGCTGCCGCCGCCATGGCGTCACCGCCATCGGGCGTGGGCTGGGGCAGCAGGCCCGCCAGGCTGAGGGTGGTGAGGGAGGTCAAGGACGCCGTTTCGGAGGGCTTAAGCCACAGCGTGGGGCAGCGCAGGTGCTGCAGCTGCGGCATGGCGCGTAGGGCGGAGAGGAGCGGTGCGCCTCCCGCACCTCGACCCAGGCAGTGCTGGCTGCCCTCCCGCTGCCGCTGCCACCAGCTGTCGTGGTTGTGCTCGTAGCACCGGGACAGCTCCAGGTCCAAGCGCGTGAGGGCAGTGAGGGCGCGTAGGCTCCCCACCGAGGTGACGTGGGGGGCCAGGGCCTCCGGCGTGCAGGATGTGGGGTCTAGGGTGGTGTGCAGCACCAGCGACCGCAGGCTGGTCAGCGTCGACGCCACCTCAAGGATGCAGGCCTCCGACTCGACAGACTCTGCGCAGTGGGAATGAGCCGAGCTTGCGTAGAAGGTGGCGCCAGATACACCGCGCTACACGGTCGCCATTTCTGCTAGCAGTAGCTAAGGGGAGGTCGCACTTGTGCATAGAACATGCCTCAGCCGAGCCGAAGCGACGACCTTCGCACAGGTGGTACCCACGGTGAGCATGTGCTGTTCAGCCCACAACCTGATTGGCACGGGCAAGCAACGCAAGTAGAACTGCCGCTCACCAAGGTGCGACACGGGCCGGTCGGAGCCAAGCCCGTCCCTCCACCCTGCCTCCACCGTCAGGGCGGTCAGCCCCGTGCAGTGCCGCAGCGCACCCCACGCCTCCGCGGGCCAGCGGTGTGCGCTGCAGGTCACATGCAGCTCCCGCAGGCGGGGGCCCACACCCACCAGCAATTTCTGTACGCCCAAGCAGGAGCTGCTGTGAGCGGCCTGCGCTCCTTGGTCCTGCTCATCGCCCTGCCGCCCTGCGTCTGCTCCTGCGCTACTGTCGGTCCAGGGCGCGTAGTCCAAGCTCAGGGACGTGAGCTGCGGGCACGCGGCCGCCACCGCCTCCGCCGCCGTCACGCTGAGCGGCACACCGCCCACCAGCTTGATCGACCTGAGAGCCACGCGGCTGTGGCTCCTGCAGGCGTGCAGGAGCGCCCCTCTGCAGCGGCAAGAGGGCCACAAGACAAGGATGTCGTGAGAAGAAGTGCTACAACGCACGATGGGGCTCTAGCAGTTAGTGCAGTAGGCGCTCACTCAGGTCCATGGCATGCAGCACGAAACCGTAGTATTGTACAGCACCGCTGACATAGCACACGCTGCCCGGTCCGTTGCTTGCAACCTTGCATTCATGCGTCCGCCCGACAGTGTCATTCCGACATTACAGGCACAGCGGCAAAGCGCTCACAGCTGCTCCTCGTGCTCCTGGTGTCCGGCAATGCTTCCTCGCTTGTCAGTGAAGCGGACGGTCAGGGCCTGCAGACGCGCGCCCCTGTCGAGCACGCCTGACACGTGCGGGGCAGCCACGTGCCAGCACCGCCCGCTGCGCAGCACCCGCGTGTGCCGCCTGGCGTGGTTGGTTCATGACCTGCATGCTGGTGTGAGTGCTGAGCCGCCGGTGGAGAAGGGATGTGGACGTTGATGTGTGTCTGCCGGCGGCTGTGGAGCTGGCGCCCGCTGCGGCTGGTGGCGGCCACAGCTTTAGCGGCGGATGAGTCGAGGTGCCCCCATGCTATGTCAAGGACGGTGAAGACCGCAGCAGCAACACTCTGCAGCACAGGGCCAGGTGGAGCAGGAAGTATCTCATGTTGGCTCGTGAATCATGGGTTTGTTCGGCTCAGGGGTTGGGATCCCTGGTTGGGTCCAGGACTCGATTTAGGAGCTGGCTGCTGGCACCAGCTGCAAGACGGGCGCAGGGACTCCCCTGCGAATATGCCTATGCTCCCAAGCCAGTTCACAAATGGCGATATGTGAATTGTAGGATTTCTATTTTTCAACGTTGTCAACGTGACCTGCACCTAGCATGCACTGCTGCTTGCTAGGTGTAACCCCTGCACATACCGATGAACACCATACAGGCGCGCCAGTGGCAGCCATGCAGGCAAGACGAAAAATGAGTTTCACTTGCCTGCTGATTGGCCTGCGGATCGTTGTTTCCAGCGATTCCCGCCATGCCGCCGCACCGCGACCGCCCTCTATGCCGTTCGCTCTTTGCTGGTGAAGCTGTACGTGTAACGCTATCAGTTCATGGACATATGCATTCTTTACTTTACGAGTAGAAGCATATTGGATGGAAAAGCGACACACTCTAGGCATAGTCTGGCATGCATGGTAAACCTCCAACGCCAACCGCCATACACGCCTGGTACGCCCCCTCTGTACCATACCGGCTGGTAGCGCCATGAGAGCCTTGCGCCATTCATGGTGCGCTGTAATCAATGTCGTAGATTTGTTGTTGAGCACAGCAATTGCTGCTGCTGGCATCTGGGCAAGGGAGTCCATAGCAGCACCTATCGTCACCTACTCAGGTCCGTCCGTTTTGGTCAACGTCCTGTCCCCCTTGACATGACTGCGTCTCTGCGTGTATGTCTCCTGCTGCTGTGTTCCAGAGCTCTCCTATCTGTCTCATGCTTGGGGCGTCCCTGATCACAGGTGCAGCAATCTGCAATAACAAGGAACTGAAGAGAACACCTACGTCGTGCCCCCAGCCCCCCGCCAACGAACTAACGGTGCTCTGCAAGTTTGCGAGCGTCGGGACCAGACCCGTGCCTCCACGGTGACCCCCTCGAAGTGGATGTTTACCTTTATGGGGTTGAGGACAGAGAAGTATCTGCTTACACACCTCTCCCCTGTTACACACCCTCTGTTGTTGAGCCTCATCGGTCCCTAGGAACGCACAACTAGGCACCAGAGGGCGGAGGCAGCAGGCAGGTTGATGACTGTGATGTTATGTATGTATGTATGGTTTTACAGTTTTGGTCCCCTTCCAGAGCCCAGCCCCATCCCGCTCGAAACACAGAGCTGTTGTTACACGCCCTGTGACGAAGCAATTGACGCCTTTGTCTGACAGTACCTGCGGCCGTGTGGATGCAGTCAGGGTTCGACATGTGAACCGCAGCGATGATAAGCTTGTGCGCTGAGTCTTGATGCTAGCTTTGCGTGAGTTGCGTGGTCCATGCTAGTGATGTCGACGTAAGAGGATGCGTCATGTGCTTGCAGTTACGATAGCTACCTCCAGGCCCAAGTTGCCACGTGCCAAGCTGAGCACGGCGGGGCTGCGTATGCAAAGCAGCCCCACATCTCCGTCCTTTTGGCAGGACAACACCCCTGCCGCGCACGCGCGCAGATCAGGGGGCACGCGGGGTCCACAGCCGCCCCATGTGTGTATTAAGCGGTGCGTGACCTTGCCCTGTGCCTGTGAAGGCCGACCGAACCGACAGCCGCCCAAACACCCACCGCACCCGACATTCCCCCCCAAATCCTACCGTCACATGCTCCCCAAACCATGCATCTTAACCGCTTTCTCAACCTCCTACGCCATGGAGTCCTGCGTCACGTCTCGCGCCCTCTTGCGCGTCAAGTCACGCCACCGCCGCCCCAACCTGAAGGCGCGGCGCCCGCTGTACGCAACGGAGGCATCCCCGTGCACCATTACTGCCAGGTCATCTCCGTCTCGTCTGTCAGGTGCTTAAGCCAGCTCGGCAGCGAAGCCGTACTTGATGGGCTTGGACAGGTCGGTGGCCTGCAGCTGCAAGCTGCCCGTCACCTTCTCGCCGCTGGACAGCCGCGTCTCGTACAGCGCCGACAGCAGGCCGCTGCCATCCAGCTGCAAGGGGGAGGGAGGTGTGGGGACACGCATGCCACGGAAGCGGGTGCAGAGCGTTAGCCTTAGCCTACGGTGTATGGGGACAATTATATCAAAAGCGCGACGGTGCGGGGCGGGACAACTGACCCATGCGTAGGACGCTACGACCCCCGAATGCTGACGGCTGCCAGGCCCTTTCCCACCACTGTCCGAGTGCCCCCTGCCATAACGGATGGTGCACGTTATAGCCTGACCATACGCCCTGTTCCTGCTGGAATCGTTAGCCCCCGGCTCGTACAGGGTTCGCTTCCCCTGCGTCGGCGGGCCCCTGGCCGTGTAGCCACCTAGCCCAACTATCTTCTTGATCCACTTCACTCGGCCGCAGTGCAATTCAAACAGCCCTTCACCCAGCCTTCAACCCGACGTCCAACCCCCACCCTTACGGCCAACACAGCCACCAACCGCCCCCACGCCTCTTCTATTCTCGCACCCCCACCTTGATCTTGGTGAGCGCCCCGTTGTTGAGCTTGCGCGCGTAGGCCAGCGCGAAGGTGGTGTCGGAGGTGGACAGCTTGCGGGTCACCTCGGCGCCCACCGTGGTGCTGGGCGTCAGGTTATGTGCGTACGACAGCTTGAGCGTCTCCAGCTTGTCGGCCACCAGGGCGGCAACCTGGAAGTCGGGCGCGTGGTAGCCTGCGGGAGGGAAGCGGGGATGGGGCACGGGGATTGGGGATGGGCATGTCAGACCGCATGCAGTGGGAGGTGGGTGAGGAGTGTTGAGGAGGGCTGGCGTGGACGGGAAACCGCGCAGGAATGGCAGGCAGAGACAGGGAAGTAGGAACACAACATAGTGGACGGACATGCGTGGGCGATGCGGAAAATACGCAGTGATGAGGGATAGCAATCAGTGGGGACGCCGTCAGGAGACCGCACAAGGGCACAGCAGGAAACTGCGGGCCCAGGGGCGAAGGGCGCGCAGGCCGCTGGCAGGCACAGACCGCGGCAATGCAAGGGGCAATACTGTAGCGGCTAGGTGGGATCTGTCAGCACCAAAATCACCTTCCCCGCAGCACCAGGAGCTTACTCACCCAGGGCCAGCTCGTACTTGGTCAGTGCGGACTTGAGGTGTCGTAGCTGGCTGACCCGCCAAGCAGCACGTTCTGGTAACCGGTGGACGCGGCGATGTCCACAACGGGGGTGGCGGTGAGGCCCACGGTCGACTTGAGGGCGATGTAGGGCATGGCGTACTCGAGGCCAAGCTTGGCCGTCGCGACATCGGGCACGACGACCGAGGAGGTAAGCTTCACGCCGGGCGCGACGTCCGAGAGTGTGGCTGTGACCGTCACCTTGCTGCTGGGGTCCAGAGCGGCATCGATGCTGTACTTCTTGGCGCTGTAGGCGGCCTTGAGTGTGGCCTCGACCTGCAATCGAAGGGCCGTTGGTACAGGTCGGAACAACAGGGTCTGGCCGCTACCTCTGCCACATGGCAGTTACTACATGTTCAGCGCCCATTCGCCTGTAACATCTGCGATGTGTCGCTGGACACACCTTGTCGGCCTTCTGCACCCCGGTGGCGGTAAAAGCGACCCCGCTGGAGGTAGTCGAGGTCACCGAGATTTTGGGGTCAAATTGGAAGGTGCCTGTGGCCTTGTCGCCACCAAGCAGGCCCTTGGCGGCCTTGCCAATGTCCGCGAAGGCGACGACCGGCATTGTTGCGTGATGTGTCGGGTGCCGCAGGCCAATTATTCAACAGGAGACCAAGGCTTATTGAGGTTGCAGGCAAATTGATTGCAGAGCGAAACCTGACGCAGTTGTGATCAGGTGGGGGTAAAATGCAGCAGTGCAATCCGGAGTGGCGCAATGCACGCGCAGTGCCGACAATGGAGCAAGAGGCCCGGTCTCGAATAAACCCGAGTCATAGGAAGCGATATTTCGTTTACGTCCAAACTTATGGGCACACCCATGCGCCCTTTCCAGGTAGAGTAGGAACAGGCCCCTCCGACACCAAACCAACCTTCATCCGCAGAGTTGATCACAGTTGCGCACATGTAATCAGATCTTCGCTTTTCGTAATATCATATCACCAGCGCTGGTAGCTGCCATGTGCTGTTTCGGCGGTCGTCCCTTTAGCGTCCGCCGTCTCTCGAACTTCCTCTTACAGTTGCGCCAGTCCACGTGGCACAGGCTTGTGTTGCACGCATGATGCTCGTGCTGTAATAAGCATACAATTGGTTGTAATGAAGAAGGTGTGCTGTGCCCTCCTGAGGTTGCGCCCGCTGCGCACGTGCGGGGCGAAACAGCGCCAGGGGAGTCCTCCGGCCGGGAGCCCCAACGCCCGAGCCCCAAGGACAGGCCCTCGTTGCATTATCCTCGTTCAACATCCCATTTGGAGTGATTGGAAGGATGTGAACAACGCATGTTGCTGACAGTGAGCAAGCCAGGATGGTGACAAGAAGGCCAAAGGGTTCGTTGTTTGCCAGCAAGTTGGTCAGGCCTCCTCACTCCAAGAGTCACGGCGCATTGTGCGACTGCCCATCGTTGGGATGTGATGGCTTGAGACTGCTTACGATGCGGATGAACTTGGTGCCTGTTCGAGTGGGCAAGCACTGGTCCTGGGCGTAACGGATGGCGGAGCATCACTCTGGGAGTTGGTACGGCCTGTTCTGTATTGCCTTGCTGGCGGTCGGCCAAGAAGGTGCCTTGCACCTGCACTGCTGCACGCACACCGGTAATCGGTCGATGCGTATGGTAGCCGGCGAGAGGCTTCTCCACCAGCATGTTGTTACAGTAGTTCTGCATCTCTAGTAGTAGCAAACACCAGGTCAATACTATTGACAGAGTCTCATCCACGGTCTGGTTGCACGCAACAGCTTGCCCAGGGGAGCTACCCCGGGCCCCACCAACTGGATATCTGGACCGAGGTGAAACCCAAACCCCTACAGCTATTGGATGAGTGCAACGGTTCAATGCCTTGCCAACCTTGGCGAAGACAACCCACTTTCTTCGCTTATTCTTTGTTCGTAAGGGTGCTACCTTTTGCTCCCCGCCTACCCTAGTACATTAACGGCACCAACCGAGGGCTCAGGACCCCGGCCTACCTGCTTGTGACACCATCGACAACCGAGTAACATAGCAATGCACCGCCCTTGTCGGTCTTGCACGACCAGCACGGCTACACTCTGGCCCAAAAAGATTGTGTGGCACCACACCTTCAATGGGTGTGCTCCTGTGTGCTGCAGCTCAGCCGTATCCCCATGCATTGCCTTGGCCACTACACCCGTACGGCCGGCATTGAGGTCCGTAAGCAACATGACAAGAAGACCCTTCACGGCCAGGGGCGCTTGTCAGTCCAGCCCCACGGCCGGGGGATGCGGGTGTTCTCGGGGACTCGCCCTCGGGGGCACGGGGGCGCGGCGCTCCGGCTGGTAGTCGCACGACACGGGCCCCACACGATGCCGATGACGCCCCACTTGTTCTCGGCCAGCTGCGGAGGTATCGTAGGTTGGGGCGTGTAGGTGGGTGAGAAGGTACTAAGCGGCAACAAGAGGGGACCAGGCAGGCAGTGTTGGGCGCTGGCAGGCAGCGGTGGGGGTCGTACACTTTGGTGTGGTCCCCACCACCAGTCCACCACCATGCCTACCGTATCCGTGCTGCGCTGTGCACCACTGCGTCATCCCCCAGCGGTCAAGTCGTCTCGAGGCTTTCGCATGCTTCATAGCAGGCTGCACCGGCCCAGCCTGGACTACCGTACCAGCCCCTCCATGCAACCCCGCCCACCTTCTCAAACGCCCACGTGCTCATGTCCAGGTGGTACATGTCGCCGCAGCACCAGCGACGGTTGGAGTAGGCGTTGGAGGGTAGTTGCAAGGGCACGTGTCGGTGATCTGCAACCAAAGGCAGACACGTGGGAGTGATCGGTCAGGGCAAGGTGCGCTTTGTCCGTTGTGGTGGTCCTTCCCGACCGTATGTGCAGGGCTGCGCCGCGTGAACGCAACCAATTTGATTCTGTGAACACAAAGCTGTTGCCGGTAATGCAACCCTAGACAGACCCACATTGTTACAAGAACCACCTGCGCAAAGCTGGGCTGACCCAGAAAGGCTCTGGGCTGTGACCAGACGTGCTTTTGCATCCTGCTAACTTGAAGCATCAAATGCGTACTTGCGCATATGCAAGGAACTGGATGAGCACCTCCGTGCCACTCCTTCCCTCCTCCGACCCAGTTGGTACGGCAAAGTATGCTGCGGCCCTGTCGCCACACCCTCCCCTGCACAGCCCCATCTCGCGCACCTGAATGATAACGCTTGCGCCCGTGTCCCTGCAGACGTTGGTGCGGTCGAAGGACTCGCCGTAGTAGTCGGAGAAGGTGGTGGGGTCGCAGCGCACCTCGAGGCAGCGGCCGCAGCTGTTGGCGTAGTCCCAGTTCATGTCGGACATGGCCGCAACGTCCCAGCCGGTGGCCTTGTCGTGGTCCAGGTAGCCTGCGGTGGGGGTCACGGAAACATGTGTAAGGTGGGGTGCGTTGCAAGGGGAGTTGGGCGTCTATCTAGGCGTTGAGCGTAGCGTTGGACGGCACAGTACGTTCGTGGACCTGCAGGGTCGATGCTGAACTGGGTCAGGTGCCATGTGGGTCGGGAAAGCGTCGCACCTTCAAGGACTGGGGTACGCGTGAAGCGCGACTGGGGGAAGAAAGTACTGTTCCCATGCACGCAAACAACCCCATGTCCCCTAGCGGCACCCACCGTATCCGCAGCTGCCCTCGTTGATATTCCACCAGTCGTCTTGGCCGCCATAGCGTGTAGCTCGCCCCTTGTGCCAGCCGCCGTCGTCAGCGAAGACAGCAGCGGGTGAAGTGAGCGATAGGAGGAGGAGCAGGAGGGAGGAGAGGAGGGAGGACGAGGCTAGCAGGGGCGCGGCGGTGGCGGTGGCGGGAGAGGTCGCGAGGTCTTGCCGGCGGGAGGCGCGGCGGGAGCGGGAGGCCGACAGGATGCTGCAGCGGGCCCAGGCGCCGCTTGGCGAGCCGGAGGTAGCGGCTTGTGACTCCATTGTGCTAAAGGTTATTATATACACCGCGGTCTTTGGCGGGAAAGGTTGAAAGGCTGGCAAAGGCGCGTCGACGCAGCGCCGAACGAACCAGGTTGGCGAGTCTGACTTGCAGCGGATCTAGCAAGACAGTAGCCAGTAGACGTCGGGTAGGATAGCTGTTGGAGATGACTTGAAGCTTCAAGGAGCCGGGAACCTATAAATAGCAGCCTGTAAGCCGCAATAAGTTAGGGTCGCGGTCGGGGATCACGCCCGAAGGCTGAAGAGGGCTATTGTTGTGCTTTCGCTGTCTGCACCCTGACTAGGAAGAAAGGGTATGTGTAAGTTGTCCGCCGCAGCACTCATATCGACGCGAGACCAGCTGCACGGCAGGGGCGATGCGGCCAGAATTAGGGCGCATGTCCGTATTCGGGCCAGTCATGGGCGGGAGGATCTGACGCGGCAAAGCTCTTCTGTGCCGTCTAAATGCATACGCCCGCCCAGTCAAGTACATCAAATAAAGCTTCAGCGGCACAATGTCTAAAGCGCAAGGGTTCGGTGGGAGTTGTAGACGGTTGCAGCATACGAAGCAGCGGCCTCCGCGACCTCGAGTTAAAAGCAAGCCGCAGTACAAAAGGGTAACGAGCCCACGACGTAAGCAACCAGCATGCATGTAGGAGAGACGTGGAGGACTTCTCAGCTGTGAAGGCCATGTCCGGTTGTCGGTAGGCCAGAGTCTTCCAAGGCAGCTGCGACCCATGGGTCACCAGCCAGAGGGCACAAAGTGGGTCACACGATCCTTGTGGTCACGCCGAACGAGCAACGAAGAAATGCTGATAATTATCCTAACGAAGTGGACACCGTATTTACCCCTGGGGCAGCGGTTGCACGACAGCTCTGTTGGCTTTGTCGCTGGAGCCGACGAGTCAGGAACTCAGAACTCCACCCAGGACCGCACAATTACATCACAGCTTCCGGTTCACGCCGCCAAGACTCTTGTACTGTGCGACCAGGTGCAACCTGTCTGAGAATTGCAGTTGGTTTGCGTGCCCAATTTTGGGCGCATATTGGTAAGCGCTGGTACGCACCAAGCAGATTGTCCTGCTTCGTGCGGCTGCCATTTGGGCACACGGTGGCCTCGCTGTACGGGAAATGGAGCAACTGCTGCAGTGCTTGCTGGAAGTTGGAACGTGGGACACTTGCAAACACGGGGTAGTTGGATCAATGCAATAGATCTAATCACATTTGGCTATCTGATACACATCGGACCCGATCAATACGGCGGGCAACGCAGCAGCATGCTAACTCTCGGCCAGCAGTTGTCCCTCCACAACCCGTTTGGCGGTCGCACACCTGCCAGCTTCATGCATGTGCTGCTACGTGCCTCAACGTCATTTCATGTGGCATGCGTGCTCTGGTTTTATTTGGTGCTCACTCCGCTCCTGCTGGTCTTGCCTTGAACCTGGCATACCCAAAAAGTGTGTACGGACATGTTGTAGTGCCACGCTGGCCCCCAACTGCAGCAGCTCCAAAACCGCAGGGGTAAAGCCTGCCGTGCCCACGTCAACACACACACCCCAAACTCTAGTTCGCCATGCCATCGGCAAGGGTATATTTAACAAGGCACGTTCATGATCTTGCTTACACCAGTCAATCGCCAACGTTGACCCCAATGACGTCGTGATGGCACGTGGTAGCCCTCCATTGCCAGCCCACCTGGCTGCCACCCTGCGTCGTCTCCTCTCGCGAGCGAGCACCAAGCTCCTCCGATGGTCACCAGGCTGCTCGCGGCCTCATCACCAGCCGCTGGCCCTGTATACCGCTCCCACCACCTCTGCACTGGCCCACAGTACCCCGCCGCCCCTGCTCCTGCGGCGGGCCCCGCTGCCCATGCTGCAGCCGGCACTGGCTCCGGCACGCTGCCGCTGCTGTCTCCCGGCCCAGGACCGCGCCCGCCTGCCCTCGTGACAATGCAGCAACGCCGTCGCTCCTGAGCCCCATGCAAGAGCTTCGGGAGAGGTGCCCCGAGCATCGGCCAGGGCCCCGGCCCACGGCTCCGGCCCTACACCCCGTGGGGCGGTCAGGGCCTTCACCAACATGCTGCTGCTGTGCCGCTGGCCCTGGCCCCGCCTGAGCCGAGAGCTGCCCGCCGGTGCCACCTGCTGTGTGGTCGCTCCTAGCAGCCCCCGATAACTGCACCCGCAGCCCATGTTGCTGTTGGCCCCGGCCGACGTGACGACCCGGCCCTGATCCTGGCCCCACCACAACCACGCCGCCGTTACGCTCTCGTGCCGACACCGCCGGGTAAGCGCTCCTGAACCCCAAATGCGCACCAGCTGCTGCTGCTGCGGGCCCCGTGCCTCGCTACTGGTCCGCCCCGATCCCGGCCGTTGCAGCCTGGCGCCATCACGCTGCGCCGGCGCCGCCTCCTGCTCCCAGCAGCCCCACAACAGCACTGGCTCCAGCAACGGCTGCTACTGTTGCCCTGACGGTTGATGGTCCCGGCCATCGTAACCGCCCCGCGCTGGGCCCCGCCCTCACGCCGACGCCGCCACGTAGTCGCACGCCTCCTTGCAGATGCCCGTCATGGAGCTCTCCGGGCCATACACGGCGATGGGCAGCCCCAGCTCGGCGCCCAGCTGCCGCATCAGCTCCAGGCCCTTGACGTAGTTGGGCCCGCCGCGCCGCACGAAGATGCGCACCTTGGCGGCCTGGCGGGGGGTGTAGATTGGATGTGAGCGTAGGGTGAGCAGCAAGCATGGCGGCGCGCGTGGACGGGTGGGTGGTGCGATGGAGGCAGTAAGACAGTGTGTCGAGGCAGGGAGCTGTGGGACCATCGGGCTGCCCGCGCCAAGGTTTGTGCTGCACGCCATGTGGGGAATTGCTTTGGGCGGTGTGGGTCGGGCTTTCAGGACCGAGCTGGGAGGGCAACACGTTTGGTGATGCCAACGATGCAACGGTTTGGGTTTGACGTCGGCCAGGGTAGCCCACCTGCGCCAACGTTGAATGCATATAAGCGCGACTACGGTATCCCTTGCCAGACACCCGCTGGGCCGACCACGCCGCACACTTACACCGTCTACCTTGCGTTGACCGCGCAGATTCTCTGGCCCGGGCCGCGTGCGAGGCGCACTGTCCTACGCTCTTATACAACTGCAGCGCCTTGGCCATCCCTGTCCCTCCTGCCCCGTTCCTGGACGCCGCCCCACCTGCAGCGCCGCCGCGCGCTCCCTCAGCGCCTGTATGATGCCGGTGAAGGTGGCCGCCACGTCGGTGAAGTTGGCGATGCCTCCGCCGATCAGCAGCGCGCGCCCGCGGCCGTCCGCGTGCGCCGTGGCGCAGTCCAGCACCGTCCGCGCGTACTGGTAGGTCTCGGAGGTGTTGGGCGCGCCAGAGTACTCGCCGTAGTTGCCCAGCTCGGCGCTGCGCCGGGAGCAGGTGTACGGCAAGGTGGCAGTTCGTCGGCAGTTAACGGCAAATGCCTGCCAGTGTAAGGTGGTACGAGGAACACAACACAGGGAGTATGCGCCGTGCTTGCACCGTCCGGCGCTGCGGCAGAAAGGAAGGTAACTGTGGAGTAGATGCTGGGTTGCGCAGGTAGCCAGGAAGGCCAAGGGAAGGCCCCCACTTGGGCCCTCATCTAGGAGGTCCACCGACACCCCGTCCTTGAGCTGCCATACCTCATTCTTAAGTAACCATCATGGCCCAAGACGTGCCCCAAACGCCCACTTCAACCCCCACATTTACCAAGTCCCACGCCCGCCCCGCCGTTCCCCCCCCTCACCTGTACCCCAGGTCGGCGATGGTGTCGGTGTAGATGACGGAGGCGCCGCCGCCCGCCACCATGAGCCACACGCGGCCGGTGGGGTTAAGCACCTGGGGGAGCATGGAGGAGGCGGAGGGGCAGGCGAGGAGAGTCAGGCCGCGAGTCAGCTACGACCGAAAGAGCTGGCAATGATACCCCACGTACTAGCACGTCAGTACAACGGGGTGGAACTGTGGGTGCCATGACGCAAAGACATGCCTCCATGACCCACAAGGGAACGGCACGTCACCTAACGAATTGGCACGCAGCGTTGACCGCCCCTCGTCCTGGGACCACCCAACCCACAACCGAAATTTCCATTCTACCTTCGTAGTTCGTACTCTTTGCCTTGCATCAGCGCCTTACGTACATCCGAATAGTGGTCCCTGACCCCCACCGCAACGCTATTCGCGCCCATCCAAATGACCCACCGTGAACTTGAGCGAGGCGCCTGTGGCCTCGTCCAGCCCCGACACGAACTGCTCCGCGGCCGTGAGCGTGCGGCCGAAGGGCAGCGGGAAGGCCAGCTCGGCGCCGCCCACGTCCCACTTGGCGCCGCTGCGGTAGCGCGCCGTGTCGTCCAGCTCCACGCGCATGTCCAGCGGGAAGGGCTGGCCGGACGCGTCCAGCGTCCTGCGGTGCGAAGATTTTATGCTCGGTGCGCAACAAAGCTCGGCAGACCGTCCGTACGTCAATCCAAGAAGCCCTGTGTGCGTGCCCAACTCGACACACGGTTCACAAGCTGTTGGCCGACCTGGACGCCACAGCCATGTAACCCTGTGCAACCCTGGCTGTTCGACGTGTGCTCCTCCCCCCAGCATCCTCCTTTTCCTGCGCCTCGCAGGCCGTGCCTCACCACGGGTTCATCTCCAGCAGCGTCATGTCCAGGTCGTCGAACACGCGCCAGGCGGTGAGCAGGAAGCGCTCCAGCGCGGGCCGCAGCTCCAGCGGCAGCCCCGAGATGAGCGGCGCCACCGCCTCGGGCTGCAGCGGCGCGTCCATGACGTCCAGCGACACCGTGCGCAGCTTGTCCCAGTTCTCCTCTGCATACAGGAGAGGGGGTGTGGAGAGAACGGGGAGAGGCAAAAACGTGTGGGAAACAGGTGGTGCCAATTTGGAGGCACTTGAGTGCGTGCGCAGCGGGTTCGTGTGTAGCTTGTCGAGCTGTAGGCGCGAGCAGGCGTGGGAGCGGGAGTGCAGGTGTGGCAACTGTCGAACTCCTGCTGGGCGGCGGGTTGGCAGGCTGTTGCTGTCTAAGCGCAGCTCGGCGCAGTGCTGCCTTGGACTACAGGGTCCGTGGGGTTAAACGGAACCCTGTAGGTGTCTGTGAGAGACGGAGCACGGTAGGGGCGCGCGGATGCCCGAGCTCACGTGACCTGTTTATGCGACTGCCGTCCGCTCCTCAACGTTTGTAGACCCGGCGCACGGCACCCGTCTTTGCGCCCCTGCTGCCGCACAGCGGCCTCACCGATGTGAATGCCTCCCGCCTCCGAGAAGGACAGCTCCCAGCCGTTCCGCGTGGAGGTGATGGACAGGTAGAACTCGTGGGTGTGGGGCACGAAGGGCTCGATGAGAAAGGTGGTGATGGGGCCGGTGCAGCCGTTCACCGTGATCACCTGGCGGGGCGGGGGCCGGGGGGTGACGTGGTAGTAAGTGATACAGCCAATCTCAGCAGTGCCGACAAAGGCCTGCTGCCGTCACAACACGGCGTGGTTTTTGCAACCGCGCCCTACCCCATTGTCTGCACGAATCACCGGATGCCTTAACAGCAGGAGAAGCAGCTGCGGCTACCTGTCCGTGTAAGCAACGTACCCTGCAGATGCGCTGCTTCTACTCAGCCCCATCGCCTCAGAAAGCCTAACTCTTCCGGGGTATGGCAGTGGATGACGCTGGTCTACTTGCCAGGGATTCTGCACATCCCATTCCCGCACCGCACCCGCTACACCCTGCAGATGCGCCCATGTGCGCCGTTCCCAGCATGCCTTCGCTCGTGGCTCACACCGCGCCACTCCACTGCACACCTAGTTGCCCGCACTGAACCCAAGGTCCGCGCCCTCGCAAATTCCCGCTTGCACCAACCCCTGCTTCGACAGCCGGAGCGAACAAGAGGACTGGCACACCCAGACATCTGCAAGACGAACGTACATCAGCAGCCGCCAAGGAATGCCAGCCTCTGCAGCCAAGGACACGGCTGCCTCCTGCTCAGGCTCACCACAACCGCCATCAGCAGCAAGCGCACCTTGTTCAGGCGCTCCGTTGCAAAGGCCACTGCGGCCGAGAAGTCTAGGTTGAGGCCCACCTGGCGGGAGGTGCGAAGGAGGAAGGGGCCACGACAGTTTGATGTGCACCGGACATACGCTGCAGGGGCTTAAGAATCCGCACTGACTTACTGCCGTTGTGGGTTGCCACCGGATAAGGTAACCCCTGTACATGCCCCTGCCCCTTCACGGCCTTCAGCCTTGCAAGGCGCTTCGTCGAGGGGCTGTGCTCCTTCCTCCGTGCATGCTGTGTGCCGCTGCACAGTTAGCACCGGCCCTGCCCACCAGGTCGTGCTTCCCGCGTTGACCGAACAGCATGTCTGGTTTGACCACCAGCTTGGTGTCCGCCAGCCAGGGGTTAGCGTTGAGCAGGTCCGCGGCAGAGGTGTCGGCGGTGAACTGGACCACCTGGCGGGGAATGCGTAGTGGTGTGGGTGAGGTGAGGGGTGTAACAGTGGCAGGGGCCATTGGAGGCACAGCATTTATGTGGCGAACGGCTGGGCGCGTTGCCGGGGGGTACGCGTAAAGCGCAAGGAACCTGTGTAAGGCGTCAAGGGAATATGGGAACGGAGGATAGCTAGTGTACAGGGTGTGACATGATAGGCCTGTAGCGTGCATGCAGCTGATCAGGTTTGCAGGAGCGTGGCTGCCTGCAAGAGGGCATGGCAAGCGGAAGCGCAGAGCGTGGAAGACCTTGCGGTCAGGACGTGGACCATCAGGGCCGCAGCGTTGGTGTCGAAGGGCCTTGCCACGTTTCCAGTCCTCGCAGGCTACGGCAAACTGGCATGCTGCCACACTGTATGCTGGCCTCTGGTAAGTGGCGCCTGGGCCCCTGGTTGTGATGTTTTGAGTCCCGCCCGTGCACCAGGGCTGCTCAGCTGCCTTGGCAGGACAGTGTCGGCACGTGACACGCCACGGAAACACACTTCCAAAACCTAAGTTAATCCAGGATGTAGCTGTATCTTCATGCCTTTGACAATGATGCCCATAACGAGGGTTGCTCCAACGCGCGAAAAGCCATGGATCCTTGGAGCAGCCCAGCACAGACGTCGACTCCCTTGCTCGTCGCCTCCTTACCTTGATCGGCAAATCAATTCCCGCTAGGCGCTGAAAGTGGGCCCTCAAAAGCCGCTTGGCGTCATACTCGCGAATCTTTTCCGCGCCATGGTCTGGTACAGGCCGAGAGTGGACAGATACGTAACGTGTAAGTATCAGAGTTGCCAGAGTGAGATAGACTAGGCTCCACTTGTGACCATAGGGTTTCTGCGCTAGTAGTCGCGGCAACGGCCACTGGGTTAACTGCCGACCGCTGGGACCGCACGGAGTCGCACTAAAAGGTCCTGGGTCCGCCTCGCGCGCACAGCCGATTAGTGTCACTGAGAAAGCGACAATCGGCTGTATAGTTGTGCGAGAGTCCTCGACGCATGAGGATCTGAGGTGGAGGGAGGTGGACTGCTGGGATCCAACGGCAGCTCCGTGCCCCTGCTCCGGTGTCGCAGGGATCCTTCTGGCAGGGATATCCTCTGTCCAGGCCCTGCCCTAGCGCCGCTTGCGAGTCCGATTGCCTGCGTGCCTGGCAGTCCGACCTAGTGTAATGATGCAGCGCACCAGCTTACCGGCGCCAGGTTTATGACCAAGGTCTGCCAAGGTCTTCATGGCAGATGGCACTCTCCGCAGACTGGCACTGCTGCCCGTGTCCTTCTTTACACCCCCGGCCGTCCTCACTGGCCACTGTACACGCCCAGAACCGGGGGCGAACAATCTGGAACAATTCACCAGAACGGGCAGACAAGTACAGCAACGCACAGCCCACGCTTCCATGTTGTTCCACATCATAGCCAAGGCCGAACAGCTGGCCGTACTACGCCAGCTACCGCCTACTCCTGGTGACCGCAATCATAGGCCGCACCTGCCGGCCGCTCGCCGCCGCTGCCGCCTACCCGGTACACGCGTTGCCCACGCATGCCATTTTTGCCACGCCTTGTATCTGTACATGTACAACCTTGCAAGTACTGTAATCTACAACCTATCAGAAACACGCTCACAACAGGTTGGCCCTACTGCCACGTGCCACCAGAGACTCCTACCGGTGGTGCCCCAGCTAGCTCCAAAGCAACTGCGAATGCTTGACCGAAGGTTCAGCCAGGCCCAAGGGCGCGCTATCGGCAGTGACTCTTGACATGGTGCGTATGAAGATGGTTCCGTGTTCCTTGTGAGTGTCGTGAGCCCAAATCACGAAAAAATGCATATGTCGTGTGCCGCACGCCTGCCGCGGGCCCCCCCCCCCCGAACCAGTAACAGATCACGTGTGCCCCTTGGCAGTAGCCGTACGTTCCATCACCGCTATATTGCAGCAGTCGTGATAAAGACACAGCATAGGAAAGCCACGCGATTCAACCACACGCCGTGTTTCAGGCGGGGCTCGCTCTTCACGGCGCTTTGCCGTCTCCATACCCAGCAACGACGTGCCCTGCGCCCCGTTGACCCTGCCTATGTCTTCTGCTGCACCCCAGCCGCTGGCCCACCAGATCACCTTCGAGACACGCCCGCCGACCGTTTCTCCGCCCTACAGCACCCAATGGCCCAGGCCAGATGCCACAGCTGCAGCAACGCTGCTGTGCGCCTGCCGCTCCAGTAGGATTGTCGCACGTCATCAATCCTCGTGACCATGTTGCATCTGGAGGGCGCAGGGTAACGGCAAGGGTTAACGGCAAGGGCTTGTGACACCCCTTAGGGCAGCGCCACCGCTCCGCGGCTGCGAAGTGTTGGGCAACTCTCCGGCAATAGCGCTCAGCACGCTCATACATGGGCGCAAGTGAGGATCCTGCACTGCAGCCCTTTTGCGGTTCTGTCCATATGATCCGCACATGTTGCGCCTACCCTGCTGCTTTGCTGCAGCCATGCCTCCTTAGCGCCCTTCCCGAGACCCATGCCACGTCTGCCCTACCTCGTACGCCGCCAGCTTGTCCGCCAGCGACTTGTTGCTAAGGCCGTGCCTCAGCATCTCGTCCTGCAGCAGCGAGTCCACTGCAAAAAGCAGCGGTACAGGGAGCACAGGAAGCAACCGGGGTCAGTCGCGCCCAGGCCGGTCTTGTAGCCTTCCTTGCACCAAACACTGCATACCGTACGCCTAGCAGATCTCAGCTCGGCACTGCGCTCGGTCGCACCACCTTAAGAACCATCACAGGTGCCCTGATGCGGCCCTCAGCCTTCCCTAGCCCTGCTGGGTGGCCGGCACCCCTCTTTCCCGCCTACCCTGCCGACCCAGATGAGGTGGAGCCTACTCACCATCCTCAATGTCCTCACACATGACGTCATCCTGCGGGGGAGGGGGAAGACGCAGCACAGATGCTGAAAGCAGAGACATGTTGCCTCATTGGCGACCACGACCGTGCAAGGCAGCTGTTCCCAATGCCCGGCTTTCGCCATGTGCTGTGCCACGTAACACCGCAAGCCGCGGCCCGCATGCATTAAGCCACGAACGGCCAAAAGCGGCGTAGGCGGCCCTGCTGTCTGCGCTAACGCCTGATGCAGCTAAGTTCTGCACGGCATTGCCCCCGCTAGCCAAACCAAGCAATCGATCCCTTCACCGCCGTCCTCAACCCCACGGTCCCCATGCCAATCCACCCACCGCTTGCCCACCGCGCCCCTTGCTTGGAACCTGCTGCGGGCGCGCTCGCAGGTCCGGGTCCCGGTCCCCGTGTCGTTCCGCCCGTACATGGGCTGCTGCCCCGCCACCCCGTACCCCATCCCGCTGCCGCTCTGCCGCCCGCCCTCCAGCCAGTCATCGTCCCCAACCATGAGCGTCCCTGCAACCGCCAGTTCCCCCCCGCCCCAGCCGCCCTGCTTGGGCTGCCCTGTGGGCTTGGGCGGGGGCAGCGGCGGCCGCGACATCGTAGGCAGCCGCCCGCCCGCGGCCCCCGGCGCAGGCATCCCTCCCCTGCTGAACTCGTCATCATCGCCCAGCACCAGCATCTCCTTGGGCCCGGGGTCCACGGCCCCCAGGCCCCTGCGGGAGCGGGAGGACCCCATGCCGTCGCGGCTGTTGCTGGCGGACGCACGATTTGGGTCGCGGTCGTGCTCCCCGATGCGGTAGGTGCTTTGCAGGTGGGACCAGGGGTCGTTGGGGTCCGGGGCGGAGGGCCCTGCGGCGGCGGCGCCGTTGGCAGCGCCTGAGCCGGACGAGCTGGCAGTGAGGGTGGGGGCGGGAGCTGGGGCCTGGGCGGGCGCCTGAACGGGGGCGGGGGCGCCCCCCGAGGAGGAGACCCCGGCGGATACGGAGCCGTGACGGTTGGATGCGACCGGCTGGAGGGTTGGGAGGGGCGGCTGTGGCTGGACGGACGGAAGGGGTGCGGAGGCGGAGGTAGCATGCCGCCTCCGTTTGCTGCGGCGCCGTTGAAATTGAGGGAGACCTGGAGCAGCGGCAGACAACGTAAGAGGCAGATTGGTTTGCGGCAGAGGGCCTGGGACGGTGTGCTGTGGGGGAAGTGGAAGGTCTCGTGGGGTCGTTGGAAGCCCCGGAATCATGCTGATGTAGAGACACGGCAACCTGCGGGGCTACTTGCCTGTTGCGGGAAGTAGCCGTCCGTGTCTTCCCCATGCTTGGCTTGAGCTAAACCCGTTCCTGCAGCGCCAGAACACACAATGGTGGCAAGGCAGTAACGCGCGGGTACCACACCCACACGTCAAGTAGGCGGCGCGGGTGCAGCTTGACAACGTTGCCTGCCATACCCTCCACTCCAGGTTCTGCTTTGTGGATGCGTAGTACCCCTGCCGACATGGTTGTAAGCCCTGCAAAGATACTCACGGTTCAAGGCTAAGCGGCCCCGTCCCGTCGAGTGACTGTACAGTGCCCGGTGGAGGGGTCGACGGTGGTGGTGGAAGGGAAGGCACAGGCGCCACCTGCAGTGGCCCTTGAGCCTGCGTTCACATAGGGATGCGCCAGGTCACAGCGTGCACATGGATGTACCGACTTCGGCGTGGCCACAGGCAGGCAGTTGGGGTGTGAGCTGCAGCTGCGAACAGGGGAGTTGCTTACCCGCTTCGGTGCGAGGCTGTCATTGTCACCTAGCTTTGAGACTTCATCTGCAATAAAAATTGACGGGGTTTTCATGATGAGCAGCGGGGCACAAGGCGCATGTTGACAGTCGCGAGCACCCAACATAGAAGACAATGCGCACCTTGCGGCTTCGGCTGCTGAGGTGTAGGCCTACGGGAAAGGTATGCGCTTGTCAGTAAAAGCGGTGGCCAACACGCGGCTTACAAAGGTCTGACATCGTGTCTAAGCGCAGCCCTTACTTGTTTTCAGGAGTGAACTCTTGCTTCTGAGTAGATGATGCCGCTGGTAGCTGCGACGGCGTCACTGGTGCGGCCGCTGCATATGCGTAGCGCAAGCCCAACTGCGTCAGAGCAGCGAGGGACCTCCCGACCCGGCTGCAGCCTGGCAGAGTCCACTATGGCAAAGACCGCTAGACCACACCTTTTGAGGTTCCGCAACCCATTTTGCTCTATGCTCAAGGCGCTTTGGCGCGCCAGCGCAGTGTTCACAGCCTCCGCAGTGTGAAAGGGCGATATCAGCTTCTGGAGTACAACCCCCAATTGTCTTGTGGCATTATAAAAGCTTATGGCGCTTGAAAGCTCCGCGTTAGTGCTATGGGGACAACCACCAGGAAATAAGTTGTCCGAAGTCGCGGGGCGTTGCAGTAAGAGCGCAGGGGTGCGTCGCGTTAGTATTTGTGCTTTTACAGTAAGAGCTGCTGTCCTTACGAAGATATGAGTGCAAAGACTCCACTTCGACAGACGGGGCGCCCTGTACGGTGGTGCAAGGGAGTCTCAAAGGTCTGTGAACAGGGCGGCATCAGTACATGCAGGTACTCTCCGCGAGACTCCCTTGTGACCCCCTGGCGCCCTCACCAATCGGTTGGCCAGCAGACTCGACAGAGGGAGGGGTGCCCTGATGCCCATACGCCTTGCCTAGAACACCAGAGAAATGATTCACTGCAACAAACGGCCAAGAACGTTCACGAATCGTATTGTCAACATGTCAAGGAGCCATGGATGACATGCAGGGAGTTCCTTTCTGGCGAGGTCCCACATGGAGATGCTTCTGTGGACATGCACGTCCAGGCACAGCGCGCTGCTGGTGGGTTGCGCACCTGTGCGCACGCAGACATGTAGTCGCAGGTTTGCAGCCTGCAAGTGCCCTTGCATGCATTGTGCCCGCCATGGACAAGCTGATGTTCCGGATGGTGGGCGCACGTACATCCAGGTGGCGGTCGGATTACCAGGCCCCCACCCAGCTCCTACGCCCAAGGCACGCCACCCACCCACTCCTTCCCTGATCCCTGTCCTTAATGGCACTGCAGTAGTGCGGGTGAGAGACACACGAGAGGTCAAAAGGCAGGTGAGCTGAACCTTACAAGTTTCTTGCTTTGCCTACTGTGGCCCAGGCATGTGCTGAGAGTCTCTGTGCCAGCACTCCGTGCCTTACTTCCTTATTCATATGGCCCTCCGGTCTAGCAACAAGGCGGTGCAGTGCCGTTCCTTGTTGCAGCGCCGTTGCCACTGTCAGTTCTTTCCATACCATGCTGCGCAAAGTACCGTACACGCTGCGGGCACCTCGTATTGCACGACAGCACCTAAGCAAGCTGCACAGTAGGATACACGATACTGGTAGCTTATGTACATTCTAAAACCCTTTCAATCATTCGTTCTTAGCAGCTCGGGTGCTGCGGTGCAGGCCGTTGCAGTTGGGCCACGCTGCACCTGCCCGCCATGCCATCGCCACGTGCACTCCACTACACCCACATGGGCGAGACCCACGGTACTACCCTTGCATGCCCTTTGGCCAAAGCCGCGCATATAAGTTCCTGATGAGCGGTGGCACTGGAACGCAAGATGCACCGCTCACGGCCAGGGGCGCTCACGGCCAGGGGCGCTTGTCGGTCCAGCCCCACGGCCGGGGGATGCGGGTGTTCTCGGGGGACTCGCCCTCGGGGGGCACGGGGGCGCGGCGCTCGGGCTGGTAGTCGCACGACACGGGCCGCCACGCGATGCCGATCACGCCCCACTTGTTCTCGGCTAGCTGTGGTTGGACAGGTGGGTAACATGCAGTGTGGTACAGGGTGAGGCCGGGCAGGCAGCGCAACATCTGGTGAGGCCTGCAGGTCAAAAACAGGTGACACGCGTGCAACCATCCATGCATGCCACGTGTGCTGACACACGACCGCAAGGTGGATGGTGCAGGCAGGGGTCGAGGGCAACGGAAACCTCAGCTAAGAAGTGTGAGTGTTGCGGAAACGTGCATGCGGGAGGTGCCACATGCCCACCCCTGTGCGTGCGTCTCACCGCCCACCCCTCAGCCCAGCCCCCAATCGCCTACCTTCTCGAAGGCGTACGTGGATATGTCCAGGTGGTACATGTCGCCGCAGCACCAGCGGCGGTTGGAGTAGGCGTTGGTGGGGTAGTCGCACGGGCACGTGTCGGTGACCTGGGGAATGGGCACCGGGCATGCGAATGCAGTCAAGCGCGTGCCGTGTGCGGTAGTCTGCACCTAGCAGACAAGTTGTCAGCGCAACAGCGAGAAACAAGTTCAAGGATTACCAATCTTCGCACTGAGCATGGAGTAGCGGTGCTTGTGCTGCCTGAGTCGCCATCTAAAGCCGCCTATGCCCCATATCTAGCAGGTGCGTGTCACAAGCAAGGTCCCACGCACCAAGGGCTGCTACTTGCCCCCACGCAGCCTCCCGCGCTACCAACGGCCATGATTCCTCACCTGCACAATAACGCTGGCCCCAGCGTCCCTGCACACACCGGTGCGGTCGAAGGTCTCGCCGTAGTAGTCGGAGAGGGTGGTGGGGTCGCAGCGCACCTCGATGCAGCGGCCGCAGCTGTTCCCGAAGTCCCAGTTCATGTCGGACATTGCCGCGATGTCCCAGCCGGTGGCCTTGTCCTTGTCGAGGTAGCCTGGCAGGGGAAGGGGAAGGGAGCGTGAGGGAAGCGCGGGGTTCAGGGAAGCAGCGGGGCAGCCCTGGCCATGTGGGAGAGTGCGTGCGTGTCAGCAGGCGGTGCAACTGCGGACAGGAGGACAGCGCATAGCACACAGAGCGGTGAATACCTCATATCAACTGAAAGAGCTCGAGAGGGCCCATGAGCACGCACTCACCGTATCCGCAGCTGCCCTCGTTGATGTTCCACCAATCGTCGGGCCCGCCGTAGCGTGTGGCTCGCCCTTGTGCCAGCCTCCGTCGTCGGCGAAGACAGCAGTGGGTGAAGTGAGCGATAGGAGAAGGAGCAGGAGGGAGGAGAGGAGGGAGGACGAGGCTAGCAGGGCCGCGGCGGTGGTGGTGGCGGGAGAGGGCGCGAGGTCTTGCCGGCGAGAGGCGCGGCGGGAGCGGGAGGCCGACAGGATGCTGCAGCGGGCCCAGGCGCCGCTTGGCGAGCACGAGGCAGCGGAATGTGACTCCATGCTATTGTTGGCAATTTTATAAAGTTGTCTGTGTCTAGGAGGTAGACGATGGAACTGCAGCCAGCCGACGGCGTCTTGGCGGGAGCTAGTTGCTGCGGAGCACTGTATGTTCGTCCAGCTGAAAACCTTCGGTCAGCGAAGTGAAGTGAGTTTTACGTCAAACGGGAATTAGCAGGTTGGGCAGCATTCAGGGCGCTGGTCGGCTGCTTGAAGGACGCGCTCGCTGAGGCTGCGCTGAGGGCGCTCGCTGACGCTGCGCTCAGGGCGCTAAAGAAGAGCCCTGTCCGATCCAGTACTGCCGGCAGCAGTAGAGCGCTCGAGCGGCAAGATGGACGTGTGGACGCTGATAAATAGCAGCCCAATAAGTTAGGGTCGCGGAATGGGATCACGCCCTTAGGCTGAGGGAAGCTGCTCGTTGTTGTGCTCTCTTGTAGGTTTGGTGAAGGGAAAGGGGGATAACAAGGGAATTGACTCGCGATCTGGTTTAAAAGGTCGCGGAGGCACGCACCCCCAGCTGCACGGCAGCTAATGCAGAACATCAGAGGCGCATGGTGGGAGGATTGGGTACGCTCCAGACCGTCATGGGCCTTGCCCCTCGGCCGTCGGACGGGCGACCGCTTACGCAACGCAAACACATCGCGCTACCAACGCATAAAAGTCTTCTCAGGCCGTCAATTCGTGTCAGCCAGTACTGGAGTGCAGCTGCTTAAAGCTAGCCTTGAGCAGCTTGATGTGCCAGCGACACTCTTCAGCCGGCATTTGTTGTAAAGCAACTAGCGGAGGTGCATGCAAACGTGCTCTCATGGACTGGGGCATGAGCACATGCATTACAGCGCTCAAGCTTAGCGGCAGAGAAGCCCTCTGCGTTGCCGGCACTCGTCCGCACAAAAGGATACCGCTAGGCGTACATCATGCCTTTCCGAGCACCTTAAACGCTGTATGCAGTTTTCGTCAACCACACGGGCTGTTCTGCATTCTCCGCTGCTGGCCGGCTGACCCATGGGTCACTGGAGGCCGAAACTGCGCACTAGAGGCCCACAGCAGGCCGCCAGGGCCTTGGACTGCCGCAGGCGTGTGCAGGGCAGCATGCATACTGGAATGTCATGTAGTCAAAAGCTATTTTAAACGGTTCGAATGCTCTGGGTCGAGTTGATCGGCAAACTGGGTCCCCACGCGACGCTGGTCAGGAGCGAGCTCCGCCGCGCAGTCTGCTGGCTCCTTTCCCAACACATTCCTCACTGCCACTCAACTAACTGCAGCCCAGAGCATGTAGACCGATTTTGTATACGGTATGAGATGCCGTGCGCAGTTCAAGAGGTAATGGGTACTGTGCTAGGAAGCAACGCAACCGCCGCATGAAGGGCAGCAGGGGACAGTAGGGGAGGGCCATACTTGTACGCACTCGTGGTCTCTTACATCTGATAAGCGCGTTGTCAATTTGGTGCGGTACAGAGTGGCAGCGAGTGCCATCCAGACCTCTGTCCTTGCTTGCAGGTGCCCGTGCTTTATTCGCCACCAGTCACGCCTGTGGTGGTGCCCTGCAGTTCGTGCTACAAGCTAACGACGATATAGTGCACATAGTATGGGACTCAGAACGCAAGATATAGGAATATTCGAAGTTTGAAAGCCTTCAAGTTGCCTGTCGTGCTGAGTATGGGTTCGCCCTCACCGGCATGCATGCACACTCCCTCTCATTGTACGCGTCCACTCTCAACTTGTTGGTCACCCTGCGAGCCTTCCTTGCGAGCCCTCGAGCGGCAAGACAGGTACTGCATTATTCACACATGCGATAAAATCTGTCGTGCAACTTGCTGCATAACTCTCACTCGTGCCAACCCCAGACGCAATGTATGTGTTACACAACCTGTAAACCTTTCCACAGAAAAAGCTCAACCGCAGGTGACCCTTGCGCAACTGCCCAACAATGGCAACGCACACCCTGCACGCACCTGGTATCCTGCGATGCACGTAATCTTCGGAAGCAGGCTGACCAAAACGCTAAGGCATGCAACAGCGCAATGACTCATACACTCCAACCTTTGGACTTAGACTGGTGCATACTCCAACATTGGCCGCCAGGAAAGCCCTAGGGCCAAGGGCGCTTGTCGGTCCAGCCCCAGGGCCGGCAGATACGGAGGTTCTCTAGCGATTCGCCCTCGGGAGGCACGGGGGCGCGGCGCTCAGGCTCATAGTCGCACGACACGGGGCGCCAGATGACGCCAATCACGCCCCAACGGTTCTCAGCAAGCTGCGTGCGAAGGGTGCGCAGGCAGGGCGGGCGTGAGCATACCGTACGGTGGCCAGCAGCATTCGCTAATACAGCGTAGATAGACACACCGCGACTTTCACCGGCGTGCAGCAAGGCTAGTGATGGGTTGCTTGTGTTGCCACCGATGGCAAGTGCCATGGGCTTGTGGGCGCTGGGGAAGGTGCTGAGGACAACAGCGAGCGCAAGGGCCCGACCATCAGGCACGGGTAAGCATTGCGGTGACCTGACCGCCCAAGGAGGGCTAGATGGGAGATGTGCCCTTTATGAGTAACCCGTGCATGTGCGCCAACCACTGCATTCCGCGCCTACATCCCGAAACCCACAGCGCCCCGCCGCCCTGCTCTGTTGCTCACCTTCTCGAAGGCGTACGTGGACAGGTCCAGGTGGTACATGTCGCCGCAGCACCAGCGGCGGTTGGAGTAGGCGTTGGACGGGTAGTTGCACGGGCACGTGTCGGTGACCTGGGGGACGGTGTGTGTTGGAAAGCGACGCGGGTCAGCAGGCCGCAACGGCACAAGCGCGTTTGAAGGCACGCGGGTCAAGCAAGTTGGGCAGATGTTCACGTACGGTAGGCAGCAGGATAGTGGGGCACGTATGGTGTGTGCGTGTTCACCAGTGCACGGGAGGAGCATGACAGCGTGGTGGCAGTAGTAGTGTTACCATGCGGCACCTGAGCTACATACCTAGCTTACACAAACCCTAAACCAAACAGCAGTGGGGTTGGTGCTTGACACTCTGGCATCCGCTGCCACAATTCTCACGTACCTGCACGATGACGCTTGCGTACGGGTCCCTGCACACACTGTTGCGGTCCAGGCTCTCGCCGTAGCCGTCGGTGAAGGTGGAGGGCTGGCAGCGCACCTCCAGGCAGCGGCCGCAGCTGTTGGCGTAGTCCCAGTTGGTGTCGGCCAGGGTCACGATGTCCCAGCCGGTGGCCTTATCCTTGTCAAGGTAGCCTGCGGATAATGTAAGAAAACAGTCACAGGTAGGATCATCAGGTACCGGTACGGTGCGTGGGTAGCGGGAGGGTTGCCCGGGGCTAACCCATGCAAGGGAACGTACCAACATACAGCAGTATCACCAGCATGCAGGGGCAAGAGCCAAGGAACCAAAGGGCACTCGGCGAGGCTAAAAGGTATGGTAGCATGTGCAACATGCCGCAGCACACGGTTGTAAGCGGTTAGGTAGGCAAGCCAACGAAGGGTTACAGGGGCACCCACCGTATCCGCAGCTGCCCTCGTTGATGTTCCACCAGTCGTCGGGGCCTCCGTAGTGCGTTGCGCGGCCCTGGTGCCAGCCACCGTCATTGGCCAGGACGGTAGCGGGGCTGATGAAAGCAACGAGGATCAGGAGGGGTGGTAGCAGCGAGGCGACGGATGGCCGAGACGCGGCGGCGGCGGTGGTGGTGGTGGTGGTGGGTAGGGGCGCGAGGGCTGGTGAACGGCGGGTCGTGCGGCAGGAAGGGGCGGAGGAGGCGTTGCACTTGCGCACAGCATTGTTTGGTTGCGAGGTGGTAGTGTACTGGGGAGCCATTTCTCTTTTACGTGATAGGAGCGAACTGTCGTCGTTTGCGCGCGCGGCGGCGGTTAGGCGCGGCCACGGCCACGTTCGGTCGAAGAGGCCGTGAAGGGCTCACAGCTGCTGCTGCGACGGTGTGGAAACTGTCGTATGGGAGCGTTTAAATAGCAGCCTGGCGCTTGCTAGCGCAGTAATGGGTCGAGGTCACGAGCTGAAGCGGGGATCACGGTCTACGGCGGAGCAACAGCAGCCGCTGCTTGCTCCGTGCCTGGCGCGCCTGCCTGAACGGTGGCGACTGGGATGGAGGAGTACTTGTCAATGGCACGCAGCGGGGCCCTAAATAGCAGCTTGGAGCACGCACCTTGCACGGCGGCTGATGCACCAATCAACCACGTATGTGGGATGCCTGCTCAGCCCGTCCCGACGAAGGCTGCCAGTCAGACAAGTCCTGGCGACACGTGCGGTGTGCACGGTTGCAATAAGTCACCTCGCATTAAATGAAAAGTTGTCCAGTCCTATAAGAGACGGTGGTTTTTGTGGAGGCTTACGTATACTGCGTTGCTTCGTGCTGTCCTGCTCCAGGAACTCCTCCCCAAGGCTTGCTTCTGCCTTGGTCCTCCATTCCCAGGGCCAACTCACCACCACCTGCAACAAAGATTTGTCAATTTTCAGGAACCGCTTCGTTGATGCAGCGAAGCGGCTCCGGTGACATGTCGAGTAGCCCCTTAACGACCAGCTTTACGATGCAGTGTGTTGCAATTCACAGTTCTAAGCCGGCACGAAAGGGTTGAGCCCTGTTGGCTCAGCAATAGCAAGGCGGCTGTCGACGGTTGCGCCGGGCAACCGACCCGCGGGTCACTGCAAGCGGGCACATTACGTCGCCCCAAACATGGCGCATACAAGTCTGAGAGATCAAGTAAGAATCACATTGATGCATTGAATACATGAACGTGTCCTGTCGGCTACGGAAGCCGATGTGGCGCTTGGGGCTCCAGTTCGCGGCATGTCGAATGCGCTGGAGGTCAAGCGTGCGACTTCGGTCTAGGTCCAGTCTTCAGTACATAGCATCCTTATCTACGGAGACCATGAATAGCCTGCTCAGTGGTAGGCGGAGCACAAGGCGATGGTCTGTTCTGCGCCATTTTGGGCCCAGCTTTCAGACATGACATACGTACAGTCATGTCAAGCACGGGGAGGACAGCTGGGTACAGGCAGGTACAGGTGCACGGCACAACGCAACAGCTCCACCCGCCCCACCTGCAATGCACCAATGCTACAAGCCACCGGTTCCATTTGTGGACTGGCGTGCAGCAATACCATGTGGGCGTCCATTGGGCATGGCACGTGCTCCAAGCAGGGGAGCTGTCCCTGGGTCTGAGCGCGCACGCCCGAATACCGTACATCTTGAGGTAACGCGGCGTGCTTGGCGAGAAGGCCTTCTGTGCTTGGCTGCAATAGCTGCAATCCGTGGATGGACCCTGGCCAGCAACCAGGCGCAACCTGACTGTGAGCAACGCAAGAGCTTGTGATTGACCACTCATGGCACGACTGGACGGCTCAAAAGCGTTCTTACAAGGCGGCGCGCTGGTGCGCGGTAGTCCACGTCCCTTGTACCAGTACCACGTGTATGGAACAGGCCGTCAGTTTGAGTCATTTCCCTCCACTCAGTTTGTCTCCGTGGTCCTGTGCCTACGATGCGTTCACACACCGACATCAATCCAGCCAATGAGGAACACGTAATAGCACTTGGCGCGCACTCAACAGCACATTCACACGTCACACCACACACCCACAAGCACACCGAGCTCTCGTACCAGTCCGTACGTTACAAGTCCACAGCCCGTCTGCATACGTGTACATCCTGCGCCCACTACGTACCACCTAACGGGCGTTTGCTGGCTACTCCTGGGCAAAGCGATGCAGGCCATGCTAAGCGCTTAACGCCACCGCGTTAGAACGAAAAGGCGGTCAGCCGTGCCGCTAGCCTTGCTCCACAGCAGCGCGTGGATCACAACACAATTCGATGTCCACAGGCATGAGGCAGAATGGGTGCAGCCTCCGCGGCCAGCTTCAGTGGAAGGCTCCCCATCTGAGAATGTCAGGGATTCCCTCTTGTCAGTAGAGCCATATGTAAAGTCTTCAGCCCCCGTGGCTCACAGCGTGCACCACCGCCGACCTTCCGGTCCACACCGGCTTGCCATTTAATCACTCAGGATCATCAGAAGCCGCTACGCCCACGAACGCCTGAGATCGCTGCGTCAGCACTCCTCGTAAGCCCCGCACCACCTCCCGCGTTCGTGTAACCCAAAGCACGCCCAGTGGGCGCTAGGCTCACCCCAGCACCTCACAGCCCACGTGCCCCTTCATCTCGACCGCCCTCACGCACATGCCAAGACGCCTCACATCAACACCACCAATTCCCTTGCACCTAACAGCCTCGCCAGTCTGCAGCAACGCCAACCGCCGTCTCTTAGCCCGCCTTGGCGGCGGCCATGGCGCTGCTGGCGGCCATGGCGATGGCGGCGTCGCTGGCGTTGGGCAGGTAGTAGTACTTGCCGCCGCCCGCCTTGGCGATCTCCTCCGCGAAGCCCGTCGACACGAACTTGTTCTCCGTGTCGATGACCAGCAGGTTGACGCCCGCGGCGCCCGCCTTCTTGGCCATGTCGCGCACCTGGGGGGTAGGGACCGGGTGCGGGTCCGGGTGCACGGGACGCTCAGGGATAGCAGAAAACAGTGGCGCGGCCTTGTCCCCAAGAGCCAGCTTCCGTTGGGCAGTCTCATTCAAGCGACGCACATGGTCTCACAGGAAAGGCAGACCCGCGCATGTAGCTTCCCGCTGCCCTGTTTACAATTCCGGTGCTGGTGGTGCAGTGACGCAAGTCCCTGTCCCCCCGCCCGCACACAAAGGAAACGAAGACTCGCCCACAGCACCGTACTTTCCCATTTACGATTCACGCACACCCCTGTCCTGCCCCTGCCCCTGCCCCTGCCCCTGCCCCTGCCCCTGCCCCTGCCCCTGCCCCTGCCCCTGCCCCTGCCCCTGCCCCTGCCCCTGCCCCTGCCCCTGCCCCTGCCCCTGCCCCTGCCCCTGCCCCTGCCCCTGTCCCCGCGCCCACCTCGTCCTTGAGCTGGTCAGCCGAGGGCTTGGGCGCGTCGGGCTTGATCGCCTCAGGGTCCTCGTTGGACTTGGCCAGAGACACGTTGGCGCGCCCGTCCGTGATCAGCACCATCATCACGCGGCCGCACTGCGACACACGGAACACCAATTTCAGCAACCATGCTTCCTTGTGACCCGACTCGAGCACACAACTGTGCTGAAGCACCCCGTTTTTCACCGGCCGTACTCGACCCGAACAGCCCAGCCTGCTTCCCACCCTACACCTTATCATCTGCGCGGCCAGCGTTCCATTTCAGCTGTACGTGGCTCCCCACCAACCCGCAACGTTTCTACGCCTTACAACGGCTGGCTGCCATGCCCCTATCCCTGCGCCCCACTCCTGTACTCCGCCCCTCTCCCTCGCCCTGCTGCGCCTGGATGGCCACACGCACGGCGGTGCTGAGGCCGTGGGCCAGAGGCGAGCCGCCGCCGCACGGCAGGCTGTCCAGGCGGCGGCGCGCCATGGCGATCGACTTGGAGGGCGGCAGCAGCACCTCGGCCTTGTCGCCGTAGAAGGGGATCAGGCACACCTGGGTGGGGTGGCGGGCGGATGGTGCTCACGTGGGTCAGCAGTAGGCCCGCTCAGTCCCCTCGTTGCGCTATGCCAGGCAGCAGTATCGTGGCACCAAGCTTTCACCCAAGCTCTCATGCACCCCTGCCGCATCCGTTCATGTAACCTGCACGCTCACCTGCACGCCCCCATGCATCGCACGACGCAGTGTCACATGCCACAGTCGCGACTGCTGACGCCGCAGAGTAGCGTGCCGGCGGCCTCACCCGTACCCTCACGCAAAGAGCCCCACGGCCCGCCAGGCACCCCCTTACCCTCCCCCCACCTGGTCTCTGCTGGTGTAGCTCTCCGCCAGTAGGCGCATGCAAGCGCCCTTGGCGGCGCTCATGCGGTTCAGCGCCATGGAGCCGGACGCGTCCACCACGAAGATCACCAGAGCACCGGCCTGCAGCACGCAGCAGGCAAGCCGAAGGACTTGCGTGTCAGCAACCATGCGCGTTTGCAGATACGGCTGTGTGTCATTATCCTCACTAGCAGCATGCGCACGGAGCCTCGGGGTGCGTGCGCATGTGGGTCACGCCGCTGCAACCTTGCTCCCAACGCCCTGATCCCCATGACACGCTCCCCGCTTATGCCCCACACCCCGAGCCGCGTGCCTTCGGCACGACCCCCTTTGCCACTGTTTCTGAATCGCGGGCCCCTTGCAACTGTGCCCCCATGCCCCAACACCCCTCACGCCCCGACTCCCTTCCTTCCCTCCGCTTCGCCCGCCCCTGCCTCCCTGCCTCACCTTGCGGGCCAGCTTCTTGGCGCGCATGTCCGGCTTGTCCACGTACACGCGCCGCTGCGTCTTGCCCTCGTCGATGGCCTGCTGCCGGCGGATCTGCGCAGGGGTTGGCGGGGCGGGACAGGCCACGGCTCAAGCTACAGCGCGTGACGCAATGCCATAGCCAGGGAATTCCCAGTTGCAGTTGGCGTAATCAACCTGGTCACACCCGCTTGGCCCTACGAGAGAGCCGGCCCCCTTCTGGTGTTCGAACACCTACAGCGCCAAACACAGCAGGAGAACCCCCAGCGCGGTTGCGGTCCCCAGAAGCGCCTCACCCTGCCCAGCTGCCCCTGCACAAGCTGCTAGTGCCCTATGCTGCCCCCACCCACACCCTCGGCTCCCGCCCGCACCCTCGCCCTGGACCCACCCTCTGGTACGGCGCGGCGGCGCGCAGCGTGGCGTCCACCGCCAGGCGCTTCACCTTGTCGCCCTTGGGCAGCATGGGCTTGATGTACCTGCACACAACACCAGCACAGGGTAAGGGAGAGGTCATGAGCTCATGACACACGGGTCGCGAGTGTCCGGGACACCGTAACTGCCCCCGCAGCTGTCATTTAGTTAGCCATTGCATCAGAAGCGGCGGTAAGGCAGAACTCATCAACTGTGGCTGCATGTGCAACACGCACTCTGTGCGTCTCCCTTCCATGCCGCACTTCATGGCTTCAGGCCGCCCTGCCACACCCACCCGCCCCGCACCGCGCCCCTCACTTGCCCTACCGCCCCCGCTCCCTGTGCCCACCTCCCGCGGTCGTCCGAGAAGATGAGCGTCTTAGCGCGGCCGCTGCGGCCCTGCGCGCGCTGCTGCTGCTGCGCGAACATGAGCACGCTGGGGTCCATGATGACGCCCTCAGCCTCAAACATGAACTCCTGGGGAATCTGTGGAACGGTAAGGAGGCACAGAGGGCCGCGTTGGGCATATGGCATGTTGCGAGGAACAACAGGCGGTCACGACGCTTTGCTGAGACTTTGCACAACGGCCACCCGCCAGCATGCATTTTTTGCTCCACCACCGCTTGTCCCAGCCGCCGCTTTCACTCCCGCCTCCTCAACCACCCGGCCGGCCCACCTCAGGCTCGTCCTGGTTCTCCTTTTCGTTCTCCTCCTCCTCCTTCTCCTCCTGCTCCTGCTCCTGGTCCTCCTCCTCCTGCATGTTGTCCTGCGGCGGCGGCGGCGGGGGAGGGGGAGGCGGCGGCGGCTGCTCCTCCGGCGGCGGCTGGTCCAGCAGCGTGGCGCGCGGCAGGATCACCAGCTGCACCGCCTGGCGCAGGTCGTCCTTGTTCACGCGCTCGCGGCCCTCCAGGGCGGCGCACGCCTTGGCGCACTGCGAGAGGGATGTAACAGTGAAACAGGGTGTCAGGAAATGGGGCGGCCGAGAGCGTAGCGGAGCAGGAGGGCATGCCCATGGCGCTTGCCCAGATGGGTGCGAGGGCGCTGGCGCTGGCGCTTCACCGGCCCCTCCTATTGGACCAATCCTTGGCCTTTCCCCCCGTGAGCCTGCGTGGAACCCCTGTTGGCCTTCAGGTACAACCGCCTGCCCCACACACCCGATACCGGCTTGGGAATGGCCCCGACCGCTTGAAGCCCCTAACTCCAGTTCCAGCCCGTTCCTCCCCGGCAAGCCTCGGGGTTTGTTTCAAGGGTACATCCCGTCAGACACCCCCATGCCATCCCCGGTGGCCTCTTCCACACCCTCCTCATTCCCATCCCGGCTCTCACTACGCACGCACAATTCAAAGGATGACTTCAGCTGAAGTCAAACCCCTAGCAACGTCTATCCCACCCTGCAGCCCCGCACCAGCCCCCTCAAACTCCTCCTCCTCTTCCTCTCCGGCCCTGTTCTGCTACTTTGCCACTCTCCGAATGCCCCCCTCCTGCCCTCCCGCCACACGCAAACGCAAACGCAACGGAGTGCAGCTTTGGTGACGCCCTTTATCCCGCACACACGAGCACGAGCACCTTGACGGCGTACAGCTCCGCGCGGTGGCTGCACGCCGCCGCGGCGCGCCTCCTCAACCAGGTACGACACCTGCACGCGGACACATTGAGTTTACGCGGGGAGCTGGGCGACCGCAGTCAGGACATGCAGTGGATGGAGTGGGAACGTGAGCCGCTGGGCGTTCGGCCCCCTGCACCCGCCCGCGGAACCGCCTGGTCCCCAGGTGATCCCGCAGCCGTACACGCGCCTTCTGCATGCAGGCGCCCCTTCAGACCCAACAAGCGTGCGACTGACCCTTAACCTGTGCATCGTACGCCAACCGTCTCCTCCGCCGCCGTCTGCTTAGCGAAAACAACCCCGCGTGCCCCACCCCATTGCGTGCCGCCTACGCCTGCATGCCCCGACCGCCCCTGCCCTGTGTCCGGCCCCACCTGCTCGGGGGCAATGGTGACCTCCTTCAGGTACTCGCGCGCCAGAATGACCTGCAGGGGAGCAACAGACACGTGTTTTGAACACTCCGAGCGCAAAAGCAAATCATCGACGACTATGCCCAGACGATCGCGATCGAACCTACATGCCCCTTGCGCGCCTGACGAGCTTACATGCCCCTTGCAAACGACCGAGGCCCACTGAGCAGCAATCAGTGCAGCGGTCGGCAGCACGGCGGCTCGACATTGGCAGGTGGCAGGCGTGTGGTACACTTGGCGCGACTCCCTGACACGTATTGCCGCTTGCAAATTGCCGCAATGCAAGGTGGTCTTACTTTCGCACCGCAGGCCCGTCAGCCGAAAAATTCCCTGTTTCGCGCTGGGCTCTGACCCCGCCCTCAGCCCCGGCACCCGCAGGCCTTGCGTTCCATATCCGCCCCTGCCAACCCGCTCCATCACATGCCCCGCCAACGTCCGCATGCCCCACTCACCGAGGTGCGCAGCGCGTCCGTCAGCTCCGAAGTCTCATCAAAGGTGTCCTACGGTGGAGGGAAAGTGCAGTGTGACCCGTCAGCTTCATGCGGGCAAGCGGTCAACTGTCACGTGGCCACCCGCCCACTCCCTCAATGAGTGGATCAAGCACACCCAGTTCCAAGCCCCGCGGGCAACCCGACATATGCAGCAGTGCGGCCCCTGGATACGTCCTGGTGCCCGGTGCCCGGCCTCGCCTCTTGCCCAAACCCGGCTGTCTAGTGCAGCACACCGTTCGGCCTATCCCCACCAGCTGGACCACTGCCACCGCCATCTTCTCCTCCTCCTCGCTCCCATACCTCCTCAGTTACGGATGCAGGCAAATCGGCCCCTGTGTCCCCAAACACCCACTCCCTTTAGTCCGCCTGTCGTAAGCCGCTCACACTAGCTGTGCCGGCTCGCAGTTACCCGGCCGCCCTTTCCGCTCCCCCCTCGCCCCCACCTGCGGCCTGTCCTGGAACTTCATGGCCGCGTCGATGGCCTTGACGCGCTCGTCGAAGGTGCTGGGCACGTCGGCCGACAGCCCGATGGCGATGCGGTCCAGCAGGTGCTCACGCAGCGCGCCCTCCTCCGGGTTGTATGTGGCGATCAGCAGCGGGCGACAGCTGCGGGCGAGGCAGGGAGGGACGGGCGGAGGGCGTTTTGGCGGTGGAACGACGAAGCAGAGTGGGCGCCACCGGAACGGGGATTCAGAGCGAGGCGGCGAGGCAGAGAATTCGAATGACATGCACCAACAAACGTGTGCAGTGCACTGTGCACAGCTGGCGGTGCGCCATGTCAGCAGGGCGCTTACGGGTGGCTGATGCTGATGCCCTCGCGCTCCACCACGTTGACCCCGTCGCTGAGGATGGACAGCAGCAGGTTGGCGATGCCGTCGTCCAGCAGGTTGATCTCGTCGACGTACAGGATGCCGCGGTGGGCCTCAGCCAGCAGGCCGGGCTGGAACACGGTGCGGCCCTCCTGCAGGGAGGGCGGGGGCGAGGGGGTGCGGGGGCGGCGTAAGGCTCCAGGCGTCAAAAAGGTGTGCCCCAGGGACAGAGGGCAGATACTGCCATGGGTCGATGGGAGCTGCGCGGAGGGCATCCTGTCACAGGCTGCGGTACGTGACAGTGAGCCCATTGGCTGCATGGGCATGCGCCTGCGGCCGTTCAGAGGGGGCATGCCTATTGCTGCCGTAAGTACGGCAACATGGCCCCAACCCTCCCAACAGACGCCCGTGCCTTTCCTTCTGTCCCCAATGAGCCCTGTTGCGCACAATACAGCCATCCAAGCTCTGTGAGTTGTTCTCAGTTGCCAGCCTGCTCCCCATGACCCCCAAGGCCCACCAAGCAGTCCTCCACCTCCTCCCCGACTCTCCGCATCCCGCCCCAAACCATGCCCGCCGCAAGATTGAACCTGTCAAGTCCTTCGCTTCACCGGGGCTGCTGACCACCTGGCCCCCCGTTCCATCCCACCACATCAGCTGTTCTTTGCCATCGCGGACTCCCTTGATGCAAGCCCCTGCCCTCCGGTGCGCCCACCACCCGGCACCCGGCCCCCACCTTCATGGACGCCTCGATGTCCACGGTGCCCACCAGGCGGTCCTCCGTCACACCCAGGGGGATCTGCACGAAGGGCGCGCTGCGCATGCGCGTCTTCACCTCGCCGCCAGCGTACTTCTCAGCAAGGCCGGGCTGCGGTCGCGGAGAGGCGGGGTGGAGGGCAGGGCAGGCCAGGCCGGAGGGGTTATGGGGGTGGGTGGAGGGTCGAGGACGTGCTGGTGCGGCAAGCCAGC